>JACEIK010002482.1:172526-196119 GCA_018107945.1 Datura stramonium
ATAAACATAATCTCTAGTGTATGAACCCTTTTCTAGTAACTTATTACAAATTTTAAGACAATATTTTAAGTGGTGAAATCGATTTTATAATTAAATATTTAATTAATAATAATCGATTAATGTATTTGATAAATACAAATAGAAAGGTTTGAATTTTTTTTTAATTAAAATAGACTAACAAGGAAAAGTACGTTACATAAAATTAAATCGAGAGAGCATATAATAAGTACTCCATCCATCTCAAAATATGTGTTTCTTTTCCTGAGAGTTAATTTAACTAATTTATCACGCTTAATTGACTCAAATTAAATTAATTTTTTAAATTTAAATTTAGATATTTTAAAATTATACGAAAAATTCTATAAGCGTTAATTTTAATCGAAAAATATATAATTTGAAAATCGAAAAACGAAAAGTGACAAGTACGAGAAGGAGTAAAGAAATTGTGAATTGTAACAAAAAGAACAAAAGAGAGTCTAAAAGATTAGGTAGTTATCTTCCAAACCAAACAAATGTAAACAAAATCTACAGATACATATGAACTTTCCTTCATTATATCAAGTCTCTTGACATGTTATGTATATAAATAAAATAAAATATATNCTAAGCATGCCAAGACCAAACTATTTTGAACTTTATGCTTTTATTGACTTGGTACAAAAATGTACCAACAACTTCTGTTTTGTCCATATTTAGATAAACAATCCATTCTTCTTTTTCAAAAAATAAAATAAAATAAGAATATGATGCATAAAACATTGCGTGTTAATAGGTCTAGAGAAGGGTCGGGGGTGATATAGACGGTAAGTATTAGTGACTGCTTTTACGACAGAATTCTGTGTTTAGAGAATTAAAAATTGAAGGCAATATAATATTGGAATGGTACAAAAATGCAAGTGTTGAAATTTGAGACAAAACAACCAAAAGAGGTTCACAAGAAGAAGCAAAATATTGGAATTGTACTGTTATTATCTATTAGGATATGCTTTTAGTATGCCCCATATTGAGTTGTTTCCAAGAAATGGATAAGCATTTGAGGATCTACCCAAACTTTGTAGGTAGATAAGAGTCGAATTAGAGACGAGTTCAAAATTTAAATATTATAAATTTAAGTTTGACGTGTTTGATTTACTGAATTTAAATTTTCTATTTTTACTTATTTAATGAATTTTTTTACATGTATATAGAATCTAAGTCGAAGTTATTGAATTCATTCGAACTCATAAATTGCATGCTAGATGGCTCCAATCAACTTTTATTCATTGAACGCTAACCCTTCTACTAAACAGTCAAAAATCACTAGAGGCCACTTTCTTCCCCACTCTAAGTAATCAGTTGAGAGACAACACTTCCACTCCGCACCGTTGAATCACTAAGACAGACTTTCGTCACTGCTCGACTAAATTCAAGCAAGAGCCCTAACTTTCTTGAAGGGAATTGAGCAAGAGCACAGACAGGTGAGGTGAAAAATCTTATGATTTTAAGATCATAATTGATATCATCGCTAGCATCAGGATTGTCACTATCAATATTCATCAACAAGAGAACTTTCAAGCTTAGCAATGTCCCTCAAGAGTCATAACAAAGCATTGTTACATAACTCAACTACATTAGTTCCAAATGAAGGCCTCTCCAAGTCTCAAGGCAACATAAAGTAATTACTTTTTGGTGTGCAACTACTGTAGTACTTTAATGATACATATAGAAAGATGATGAGGAATTAAATAGAAGGTTCAAATGAGCCATATATAAATTTTGCCCAAAAAATGTAGTACTATCACCTTGATACTCCAGTAACTACACTGTATAACTTGCCCAGGCAAGTCATAAGAGCAACTATGAACCAAGAAATATGCTAAATCTGTAACTCCCTAAAGGGCTATGAAAATGGAAATTTACTGAAAACTAAAAACTTGGACCAACTATATAAAACTATGTTTCTTTCAACTGATTCTTTGGATGACCCCTGAATTCTATGAAGTTTTCTATACAATGGATGTATGAGTCTCAACTATGGACTGATCTTCAGCAGAGGCTTGATGGACCGGTGACTTAGGTGGTAGCTCCATTGCTGCAGTAGCTGCAGAAAGGCCATGAAGCATTTTTACAACTTCAACTGGATCATCAAGATAGTACTTGGCCATACTCGGCTTCTGCCCGACGGTGCAGGCAAAGACTTCTGCCTTATCAAGCAGAGAATTGTTGTCCAAAGAACTTGCAATGCTCTCAAACATGTCCTCGTCTGATCTGTCATCACCTATGCACAGCACGAAATCGGGTGACTTCCCTCTGCTTTGCATTGAGGCCAAGAGGTTCTGAAAAACCAGACCTTTGCTTACATCCTGCAATAGATTATATACACATACATGATTTTGCATCCATTTGAATTCAACAAAGTTTGGAGGATCGTTGTATTAGGCGTCAATTTTACATACCTGTGGTTTCACCTCGACAATGTGCTGTCCTCTTTTAACGACCACAGGCTCATTAGCAAGCACACTCTCGAGGTGATCAAGAAGCTCTTTAGCCTGCCAAATGCCAAAGTCGGGGTCAGCTTCCAGATGATGCCACACTAGTGCACTTTCCTTCTGCTCTATAGACGAACCATCTGTTGCCTCCATGTATTTCTCCATAATAGGCAACACCACTTTTTTCCACTCCAGGTCTGCAGGTACCGGACGAGATTCCCAATCGGAATCTTTACTCCACCTTAACGAAATACAAAGCAATTGATAAATGAATAGCAGCACAAACATAAAAATCTAATCTTGAATTATAAAGATTGAGGTGTTAGCTATTGTTACCTAGTGAAATAACCATGCTCTGCTGATAAGCCAAGTTTCGGACATGGAGAGAACCACTTGCTGAGTGTATCCCTTCCTCTGCCACTCACAATAAACACGATATTCTTTGGATCGCTGCATATACCATTCAGAATTGAGATGACTTCTTCACTTGGGGCTTTGTCCACCTTATCCTCTGGCAACATAGTACCATCATAGTCAAGTAGGATGAGCCTGCTGCTTGTCCGTTTATAAGAAGAGACAATATGCCCTACCGAAAGCTTCCTGAAATTCGGCCCAAGGGCAACAACCCTGAAGCCAAGACCAAGGCCTATACCCCAACATCTCTTGTTATAATGCTCTTCACAAGCTCTCTTGAGGTCTTGATCGAAACTCCTCGCCCAATATGCAACGTCATGAGAAGAAACATATTTGTAGTGCTTCTCATGACGCAATTCTTTCTCCGAATCACTGAAAATGGCTGCCGAAAACATTCCATTGGCTACACTCTCAATGTCCCACGGGTTGACCCTGATGGCACCGCTAAGAGACGGGGAGCAGCCAATGAACTCAGAAACAATAATCATACTCTTTCGCCGTTCTGCATGACTACCTAGACCCAAGGCCTTATCCAAATTATCATTGCTCTGCCTAGAAACCGTATACTCATAAGGCACCAAATTCATTCCATCTCTAACAGCATTAACAACAACACACTCAGAAATCGCATAGTGTGCAATCTTGTCTTGAGTAGAAACTGGACCGTTAATACAAACAATCGGCTCATACCCCGGTTTGCCATGTTTCCTATTGATCTCACTGGCGATCCTCTTGACCTCTTCTTCAACCTCTTGGATATCATTCCCCCTACTTCTCGGGGGGTTCGTAATCTGAACCAACACGACCCTTCCCCTCAAGGACGGGGTTTGATCTAGAAGATGTCCCATTGCTAAAAACTTCAAACCTATCCCTTTAAACATGTCCATATCATCAACACCTAACATCACGATTTTCCCCGCATACTTCTCTTTCAATTCTTTTGCTTTCTTCCCTGTGTCAGGCAGGGACATAACATTTTGGATCTGCCCCATATGAATACCAACCGGGAGAATCTTAATAGTCACGGTTCTACCAAAATAGTCGATACCAATGTAACCCCTTTTGGACTGATAATCCAAACCTAACATCCTACTACAACATGACAAGAAATGCCTAGCATAATCAAAAGTCTGGAAACCAACAAGATCACAATTCAACAAGGCCCTCAAGATTTCATCCCTAACAGGCAATGTTCTGTAAATTTCAGATGATGGGAAAGGACTATGAAGGAAAAAACCAACTTTTATCCTACTGTATTTTTTCCTCAACATAGTAGGCAAAACCATGAGGTGATAATCTTGAATCCAAACATAGTCTTCATCTGGATTAATCACCTCATAAACCTTATCAGCAAAAATCTTGTTTGCTGATACATAAGCCAACCAATTAGACCTATCAAACCTTACACCATGACTAGGTGTCACAGGCAACATGTAATGAAACAAAGGCCACAAGTAATGCTTACAAAAGCCATGGTAATACTTGTTTATCAAATCCAATGACAAGAAAGTTGGTACACACCTAAATTTCTCCCACAAGAAGTTTGCAACTTCTTCTTGATCATTCAATTNAATACATCCTTTAAATTTCTCCCACAAGAAGTTTGCAACTTCTTCTTGATCATTCAATTCAACATCAGCCTTCAAACACCCTACATAAATAATCTCCAAATCTGGTGACAACCCATCTTTCAGCTGCAAAATCAAAGTATCCAAAGCATATCTGTCCCATTCAAAACACCATTTCCCCCCATCCTTTTCATCCTTATAAGCCTTCACTGGTAACTGATTTGCTACAATGATCCTCCTACTCCCATTTTTCACTCCAGGAGAAACTTCCCCCTTTCCTTCTCCATCAAAATCTGTTAAAATCCCTGGAACATTCATCAACTTTGGGATTCGAGCCCGATCAGCAACAGAACAGTCATCAAGGTTAAGCAAATTGAAACAAGATCTTGACAACATAATGACAAAAACACAGACAACCAAAAAAAGAAGAAGAAGAAGAAGAAAAGGCACACACACAACGACAGCAGCAATAAAATCAAAAACAAAAACTTGGGTATGAAAAATAAAGACTTTTTAAAGATAAAGGTGAGAGCTTTATACCATATTTAAGACCAAGATACAGAGCAAGCTCCAAAGGATTCTTGAATTTCAAATGGTGAAATCAAAAAGGGTGTTTGAGAAAATTTCTCTTCTCTTTTCCTTCCTCCTCCTTTTTATTTTTTATCGGTGGGTGTTACAAATGAAAAGTTCATATGAAAGTTCAGTACTTGATGAAAACACAAGAACAACTATATATGAGTTCATTGAGGAACAAATATGGAAAGTTAATAAAATCTCAATTAACTCTCTTAATATATATATAAATGTTATATGCATAATTTTCTACACAAGGAAATGTGGTATTAGATTGAGGATAAGAACGAAGGGAACAGGGGACCGACTTTACACCAATATGGGTTACTACGCAAATGGTTTTTGAAGTTTTGCATTTTATGGGGTGGGGCTTTAAGGGTGGGGGTAAGGGAGAGGAGTACTCAATTGACGGCCAAGATTTGATTTTTATTACTTTTGACGGTCAAGATTTCAAAAAAGATCAATTTTTTTTTATTTGCTTCATATATATCTTATAATTTTTTTTTTATTTTTCCCCTTAATCTTAGTTGTGTGTAGTTGTAACGCCTTTCTCTCACTAGAAAATCTTTATTTTCCTCTCTATATCTATTGTGTATAATTATATTATATGTTATGTAAGCAATAATATGTATGTAAAAATTTATTGTAGGGTTTGTGGTAGGTTCTGGGGGGGTGGAGGTTGTGGGGGTGGTTGCTAGATGAAGAACAATATGTTAGATAACGTGGTCATTTACACAAAGTTTACTAGTGGTGTTTATTGGTCTCTGATTTTAATACTAGAATATAAACGTAGTTTCAATTTTTAAACTTATTTTTGTATAAAATAGATCATAGTTTCAATTTTTTAATTTATTTTTGGTATAATATATGGATAAAAACCAACATCATTTTCAATATTTGGAATAGGAAGGAAAATGAAAATATGGAGGAAAATCATTTATTGGGAAAAAGAGCGAGAATATTATGCACAATTTTAATATTTGAGGTTATTTTAGAAAATAAATATATCAAAGGTCTAATCTATAGATCTCGCTTATAGAGTTATGTATGTTATAGTGAAAAATAAAAAGGGATTAAGTTAACTATGAAGCAGCCGACAATCGGTTGCTTTGCGGATCTCGATATGGTTTTAGCTGTATTTAATAGTTTTAAAAAATAAAATTTAAACTTTTTAAAAAATATAATATTGGCGCGCAATCAAAACGTTTGAATCCGCCTGTCGAAATTATTCGAAATGTAAAAATATCGTGATCTTACCCGTAAACCTGCTTATGAAATTATATAACGACAAAAAAAAAAAGCAAATTATTTTTTAAAAAATTAGAAAAACAAAAAAAAAAACATGTAATTCAATATTATTGATTGTATATCAAATTAATTAATCAATATTCAAATAAAAAAATTTTTAAATTCAAATTTTGAGTAAAAATATTTGTATCTGAATTATAATATTTGAGTAAGTTGTTAGAAATTATTTAAAAATAAATATATCTGTGATCCTACTCACGACATTATTGGGAAAAAGATGAGAATATTATGCATAATTTTAATGTTTGAGGTTATTTTAGGAAAATAAATATATCGTGCTCTAATCTATAGACTTCGCTTATGGAGTTATGTGTTGTTATAAATAAAAAAGAAAAATGGGATTGAGTTAACTATGTAGTGTTTACAATCCTGCTTTGCGGAATTCGATCTGTTTTTGGTTGTATTCTTGTTAGTTTAAAGAAATAAAATTTAAACTTTTAAAAATATAATATTTGCGTGTAATCAAAATGTTTGAATCCATTTGTCGAAATTATTCAAAATGTAAAAATATCGTGATCTGTTCGTAAACCTCGTTTTATGAAATTATATAACGACAAAAAAAAACAAGCAAACTTATGTAGGTATGAAATACAATTGGCTGCTTTGTGGAATCCGATCCGTCTATTTTGATTGTATTTCTTTGTAGTTTAGAAAATAAATTTTAAAATTCAAATTTTGAGTAAAAATAATGGGTAGCACTAATTATACAGCTTGAGTAAGTTGTTAGAGATTGTTTAGAAAATAAATATGTCGCGGATCCTACTCACGATATTTTGTTTATTGGGAAAAAGATGAGAATATTATATAATTTTAATGTTTGAGGTTATTTTAGGAAAATATAAATATATTGTGCTCTAATTCATGTATCTCGCTTATGGAGTTATGTGTTGTTATAGCGAAAAGAAAATGGATTGAAAGAATCAGCTAAGCGACAATCGTTGCTTTGGGTGGAGTTCGGGACCGCTTTTGGCCGTATTCTCGTTTAGTATTTTTAAAAATAAAATTTAAACTTTTAAAAATAAATATAATTGGCGCAACAAAACGTTTGAATCCGCTTGGTCGAAATTATTCAAAAAACTAAAAATATCGTGATCTACTCAGAAACCTCGTTTTATGAAATTATATAACGACAAAAAAAGTGTAAATTATGTAGTTATAAAAATACAATTATCGCTGAATGAACTGGATCCGCTCATTTTAATTGTATTTTTCAAAGAGGGGTTGTGAAAATAAATTTGAAATTCAAATTTTGAGTAAAAATATTGATAGCGCGAAGTTATACGTGAGAAGCAGCTAGAGATTGTTTAGAAAAATAAATATGTCCGATCCTAATCACATATCACGTTTATGAAATTGTCTTATACCCAAAAATAAAATATATTAGCAAATAATGGAGACGATAACTATCAAATTGGTTGCTTCTAGGAATCCGACCGCTCCATTTTGATTGTATTTTTTTAATAGTTTAGAAAATAAATTTTAGAACCTCAAAATTTAGAGGCAAAATATTAGTAGCATGGAATTATAATGTTTGAATAAGTTGTTAGAGATTGTTTAGAAAATAACTGCATCTACCTCAGTCATTTAACCCGATCTCGTCATTTTGTTTGTATTTTTATCAATAATTTTAAAAAACAAATTTTGAATTTGAAATTGTGTATCAAGCTACATGAAGTGCACATAATCATAATGTTTGAGTTAGAAATTATTTAGTTAAAATATAATTTTTCAATATTTAATTAAGAATACGACATATTTCTAAACATTTTTTTTGCCTATTTTTAATGTAGGTTAAAATCAAATATTATTTTCAACATTTAACAAGAAAAACAAATCAATACATACAAAACAAAATAATTTGTTAAAGAAAAATGATAATAATGGTGCTTAAATCATAATGTTTAAGCAAGTTATTAGATTTATTTGAAGTAAGTAAATATATCGTGATTTTACTCACGATTCTTGTGTAGTTTTATAATGATCAATTGAAAAAAAAGAAAGAAATGAGAAGAACAATTATTTATCGAATCAGATTTATCTATTTTGAGCATTTTCTTAATAGAATATTAGTGTTTTAAATTTCAAATTATAAATAATACCTCCAAAATCCTCCCAAGTTATTGTTGAATTATAGAAGAAGAAAAAAACTTAAGTATCTAAATGTTTATCTTACTATCTATTGTTAGGAATTCTTTTTTACAATTTTGTTAGTTGCATAATTTTACTACAAATTATTTTTTCTTTCTAAACATGCTAACTGAAATTAATTATGAATATCGTTGTTAAATTAATCATAGCTAATATAATTCTTTGATACTTTTTATTGAGATAAAATTATTAATAAATTTTGTTATTTAGTTACAATATTTGTCCATCACTATTTTTATTTATCCAAATTAAAGTGTAACATAAAATAAAAATCTTTGGTAGTTTAAAGATAATTTAGTCTTTTCACTTTCTTATAAATCAATGAGGATATTTAAAATACGTTTCACTTATTAATCTAACAAAAATCACCATCTCTTAATATGAAAAATAAAAAAATTATTCGACACTCGATATTTACACTAATTAAATAAATGCATATTTGCGTGACTGGGCAGATACTATTATCGCTACAACACATTTAATTAATTCGCATTCTAACTTCACTCTTTCACGCATTTAATGTTCATAATAATAGGTAGAAAATATTTTAAAAACTTCTCTAATTTCTTGTATAATTAATTGGTCTCAACAAACTCACTTTGATCTACATACCAAGCCTATAACAAGTTGAGAATTAAATAGACAAGTTACTAAAGGGAGACAATTTGAAATGAATAGGAAAAATTAAAGGGATGATTGTAGTAGCTATTTTAATACTTATTTAGAAGAGTTGTGATAGAGCCGTATATTTTTACTCATTATTAAAAGTCTGTAATTTGGGTCTTAAGTAATTACTAATTAAATTTTACAATATAAGAAAATAAACATACGAAGATATTAAGAGAATTTAACATCTACTACATATATACAACAACAACAACAACAACAACAACAACAACATATCCGTAATTCTACAAACTGAGTTTGAGAGAAGCAGGATGTACGCAGATCTCGCTCCGTACCTTTGTAAGAGAGAGAGAGAAGAGTAGACCGTTCTCGATGTGCCTCATGCTAAAAAAATATATAATCAAAGCAAGATTGGAATAGTAAATAATGATAAAGAAAATAAATAAAGATAAGAGAATAACAACTGCTTCATATATATATATATATATGGAAACCCTTTCTTTGGATCTAGCTTCGCCTAATCAATGTAAGAGCAAAAATTGCTTTTATTAGGAAAAACCTTACCATCCAATATGATATTTCTTCTATATAAATTTATATCCAATATAATTATATAATAATTAGTGAAAAGAAAAAATATTTTTAATATGTTAAAAATATTTAAAAAATAAATAGCAATACGTTGAGTAAGGGGGACCTGGTTTTTAACAGCTGTGACGAGTCGACGTTGCGTATTGGATTATATAATTAATTAAAAGTTAGAACAGCTGGTGAGCGTGGCGACAGAGATACTACTTCACTGTGTTTCCATCAAATGTCGACCAAATTATTATGTCCGTTCTGAACTCGTTTGATTATATTTTGATGAATTTTAAGCTTTTGTAAATTTCAACAATATTTTTATATAAAAAGAACTGAAAGCCATCAATATTTAAAGATAGAGAAGACCTTGCGGGTTAAAAAATTTAACCCATTTCATTGGAAAGTCTATTGAAAATTTCTAAATTTTAATAACTCTTTTTTTTTATATCACTTAGTAAGTTTTATAGGTTTGATCTGGTAGAATTTGATTTAGGGACGGAATTAAGGTATATCAAGAAAATTTTTCATTAAAAAATTATATTATATATAAAATAAATAAAAAAACCTCAATTATCAATTCAATTTCAATTCAATTCAAATTCAAAATTATATATATATATATATATATATATATATATATATATATATATATATATATATATATATATATATATATATATATATATATATATATATATATATATATATATATATATATATATATATATATATATATATATATATATATGATTAAAATTATTTTTTATTTATACTTTCTCGTCCATTTTTAATTATCTAGTATTTTAGAAATAGATTTTATTTACTTGTCATTTTTAAATATAATTAGAAAAGATTTATTTTTCTTCTGTTTTATCTAAGCTATAATATTTATTTTGAATCATTTCCCAACATAAGACTATACTCAATTAATATGACTATTGTTGTAAAATACTCATATTAATTATTATTTCTCGTAGGCCGTGCAAAGTTCAAAATGAACATGTAAAAGTTAACGGTAAAATGAGCAGCAGATGTTGCACCTCATTAACATTTCTTTTTAATCGGATCGAGAAAATAAGACACTATTTTTTTCAGTAAATGTTTTAATTATTATGTTAAACATTTTTATGTCATCCCTTGTGCATTTTGTGTGTTAAACATTTTTCAGTATTAGTGATATCACTATGAATAATTGTCAATTTATTCTTCATGTCAATTGGATTTTCTAAACTTTAGACTGATTATTCTGTCGTTTTGCTTAATGATCCAAGAAATGTGATTAATGTGATAATTAACTCTAATTAGATAGAGTTTCCACAAAGACGACTAAATATCAATCATAAAATGACTATACAAAAACTATAAAAAAGAAAATTTGGCATATAATATCTTCTACATTGTATTAGTAAATAATTCTTATCAATGCCTAAAAATGAAAAAAAGTTTAGTTAACCAATAAATTTATAATGAAATATTAGGAATTATTTTCATGAATTATCACATTATAATAATATAATTAAATAATAACGTAGTCGCTAAATTAAATTATTTTGTGTATTGTGTCAAGAGTATAGTACATATGCAACCCAATCATACATATACAATTTCGCTTCTATTCGATTCAAAATAAGTATTGTTTAAAATTTTAAATTGACTTATTAAAAAAAATTATTTATTATGCAGCATTAGTTGTAAGAGTTGTTTTAACTAATTACGTTGATATTAATTATATAGGTTAATTTTTTAAAAATGTAAAATTATCTTATTAGTTTCTAAAGCGACACTCATTTTTAATTAAACTAGTTCGGTTAAAATAATATTTATTTTGAACCTGAGAAAATATTATTTATCACGTGTTTCAATAGCAATAAACCTACAATATAGATTAGAGTTTCATTTGATATATAATATAAAATGAATATTTAATATTAGCAACTCTAGTTTATGTTAATATTTAAATCATCATTTATTTTGATGAATTGGTTTATTAACAAAATATTGATTATGAGACTATGAGTATTATTTATCAAGTGTTTCAATAGCTAAAAAACCTATAATACAAATAACTAATTAAAATCTTAAAATTTGTGCTAGTATTTTCTTTTTCATTTCGTATTCGATATTTATTAAATTGCATTTGCCTGCCTCCATTCCGTATAAGAAAATTATAGAGGGCAAAAATGCTTTCAGCATCCCCATTCTAGCTTTTGAAAGTAGAGAGACTACGCAGAAACCATCTGACTGCAAAGCTTAGCAAAATCAAGTAAGAAAAGGAAAATACGCTAAAGGAGAAGTTTGTAGAAAATAGAGTGGAGAAAAAAACCATAGCAACAAAACATACTAAGGATAACTGAAACGAAGAAAACATTGAGTATAATAAAATCAAAGAATAAAATAGCATGAGAGTACAATAATAGTAATCGATAACTAAACCAGATAACACATCACTATCTACTAACCTTCTCTACCCTAATCCTCGATCTCCATATCCTTCTATTTAGTGATATTAGAAGTGTAATATTCACGTAGTTTACTTTGAATGTACTTCCCTCCCCCATGTTTGATATCTTTTTTGAGATCTAACTAAATTGCATTTCGCGCTATAAAATTCCATACTTATAATAAAATATTCTTTTTTACTAAAATGCTCGTTTTAGAGCTTAATATGAGTTTTTTATTAAAAATGAAAATCAAATACTTACTCTCATTCATTATAACTACTTGATTGATATGGTTGAAACATTACCTACATTTGTGAAATGCAACATTTAATGTTCATTACATTTCAAAAGAAGTGCAACTTTAATTTACTAATAAATATAAAAAAATTAAAAAAATTAAAAAAATTAAAAAAATTAAAAAAATTAAAAATATTTTTAATTTTAAAATTTAAAAAGTTAAAAAAATTAAAAAAATTAAAAAAATTAAAAAAATTAAAAAAATTAAAAAAATTAAAAATATTTAGAATTTTTTAAAAAAAAAACTACTCTCTACTTTCACTATTAATTTTTTAATGAATATATAATATATCCTAACAACTAAAATGAAAAACAGAGAGAATATTAACTAATAAAATCTTGACTAATTTATTTTTTTTCACTTTATTTATTTAATGAAAGGTGGTTATATATAGTTAATAATGTATTAAATAAACATGAAATTTATCTCACCAATTTCTGCAATTAAAACAATAAAATCACTCATATACGTATAAAATTTCTTTAAAATTGATATTTTCAAGATTTTCACTTTATAAATTTGTCAAACAATTTCAACTACAGCAATGGATAAGGTCCAAAGTTAGACAATTTTGACTATTTAAAGCTTTGTTCTAACTTTGGCAGTAAATTTTGACTTTGATGTGCAATTAATTTTGACTATGGGTCATTTTTATTTTTATTTCAGTCATGTTTATTTATGTTTTTGTGATAATCTTCAGTATGATAACTGGGGCAACAGGAAGATTTTTTTTTTTAAAAAAAAATTTAAAAAAGAAGAAGAGAATAACCTGTCTACATTTCATAAAATTACTTTACCCATTTCATATTGGTTATCATATTTTTACAGAGTCAGGTTAATTAATCTTTAAAGTTAAAATTAAATTGAATTAGTTTAATATATAAATATTTTAAAAAATATACAAAAATTAAAAAAACAAAAAAAACATGTAATTTAATTAAAATACAAAAATAAACACATAATTAAAAATTAATTAAATTAATATAATTTAAATCTCAAAAATGAAACATAACAAATATTATGAAACAGATGAAGACAAAATTATGAATCAGTTCTTCTATAAAAGTAAGGAATCATTGAAAGTATTTTACAAAGTCTTTTATCCTATGAGTTAGTTATTGAAGTTAAATTAACTATAGGCCGATTTTCTTAATAAGGTGTCATAATATTAACTGATCATATTTTATTTTTTGTTATTCCAATATTAAATATTTGAGGTTTATATTATTCTACTGAACTTCCAAGTGACTAAGGGTATTATTTAGCTTGCATCATTTCTATTTTTAGTTTATCCAATTATGATATTCATATTATACTGCTCACTTTCAATATACAACGTTGAAAGCATAGGGTGTGTTAAATTGTATCATATTGATTAAAGAAAGTTATTATCTATCCTCATATAGTCTTAGTTAGACTTTCATTTTATAAATTAGCTTTTATAATTATTCTCTCCTTATATAATCTACTACCAATAAAGTCAATTTCTATTTAAAACACACTGTTAGTGTAACTATATAAAGTAATTTGTTTTATGTATTACACCTAAAATTCGCAAAAATTTATTGACAAAATAATGTATTCATATATTAGATTGACTTATCTTGCTTAAATTAAAAATATTATTATAGGATCTCTTTTTATTCCTCTATGTCGCAGGATTAAAATTAGTAATCCTCTACCCATCCAACCCTAATTCCACGTTCAAGTTCGAATTCAAATTCGAATTAATCAATTTCATATTTAAAGAATCTAAATTTTGATACTTAAAAAGAAAAATATTAATTCCTTTCTTATGCTGTTCCAATTCCACCACAATAATTTCAAAGGATAAAATAAATTTTTTTATCCATCTAGAAAAATTGAAATCGAGACAACGATTTTGATATTATACTAAGCTATTGAATTTATTCACAAATGGAATAAGAGAAGTTTAATTACTCTGTTTTTTCATTTATTTAGGAAAAAAGTTAAGTAAACAGCTTTCTAATTGAAAATTTTGTGCATTTCTTGCCCCAATAAATTATATTTCCTTGTCTTAATATATAAGATATTTTTTTCTCTATCAAATTTGATTTAATTAATTTTGAAATATTAAAAAAAACAAAAAACCAACCAAAAAAAAAGTAATAATTAAAAATTAAAATATTAATTAATATTTTATTTTTTTTATTTTTTTTAGTTTTTTTATTTAATTCATAAATTAAAATAAAAAAAGCACCAAACTTGTGTTAGTTTGAATATTTGTTTCGAGCATCAGATTGACATTTGAAATAGCCAATACGTTGAAGGTATAGTAAAAAAGAAATAAAATAACGACGTGATAAGTAAAAAGCTTCAAGAATATGATTTAGTAGAAGAGGAACCCAATTTAGTCAGGTTTGGATAGAATTTGGAGGGGTAACAAAACAGAGTAAGATAATTTTATTAAAATTTTAAAAGCTTACAAAAAAAAAAAAAAATTATCAAAATATTTTCTACCTCAATAGAGGTATAGTCTGTGTATGTTTATATATTTATTTTAAACTATAAAATAAAAATATATTTATTAATTTTCTCTCCTTCTCTTTAATTTTTTTTTTATAATCGATAAATATCATCATATTCACGTAAATCAAACCAGCACACATTAAGTTCTAAGGAGGCACTTATAGCCCACATTTGCCAATTGCCACGCGGTCATGATAGAAGCTAAACGTGGCCGTGTCCAGTTTCGGTCGGAGAAAAAGGGCCAGAATATCACGGGCCTCTCTGCCAGCCCAGCCCACTCCACTTTTTCCGTTGACCCATTATTTTCACTTCACGCTTTGACGTGTTTTCATAAATAACACGACATTACCCCATTTTTCAGTAACCGACACGTCACTCAACTATCAAAAAGTCGCACGTCGCGTAACTACACGTGGCTACTTCTTATTGGATCTTATAACATTTGAGTCACTAGATAACTCCTAATGTCGTGGTAATAAAGAAAATTTTATTGAAAGCGTTTGTATCATAAAGAATTTTATATTTATGATTTAAATTAATTATATTTTTAATTAATTTCATAAATTATAAAAACTATTTTGATAAAAAATTTATTTCTGTAATTATTAAATTTATTCTTTTTTTCTTACATGTGCTGGTTGGATTAGGTAGTTATCCACTTGCAACAAGCTTAACTGTAGGACCTACAAAAGATAGCCAGGCAGCTGTTTGGGTAAATTGGGTCCACTTATCCAATTCTGAAGGAGAGACATTGACATAACAAACCCCTTCCCACCCCCACTCCCTCCTTTTTTTTTTTTAAAAAAGGATATTTTTAGTTTATTTGATTTGGATGAATCGATGTATAAATATTTCGCATTAGAGTTTGATAGAGAGACATTGTTGATAACATCACTCCCTTCCTTTTTTTTTTTTTTTCTAAAAAAGTGTTTTTAGTTTGCTTTGAGGAATCGATATACAACATTGTATTATAGAGTTTGAAAAAAAGATCGATCGTATTTTAAACCTGTGATATAAATAATCTATTCAATACGTATATTAATAATCGTCAATGACCAAATAAGTGACTACAAATCACACAGAATTAACCTCTTATGAAAAATTTTAATAGTTTTATTGAAGAATATCTAAATTTTTATTCTATCGCAAGAATTTAATTTTCACCCTTATAAGTTCTTTTCTCTCCCTCCTTTGTTAAAAAATATGAAAATAATTTAATTATTGCTCTGAAAGTTTCTTTTTTAATTTATCCTTTTAATTTCTTTTGGTAAGACTATTGTGTGCATAATTAGGTACTAGAAGTTGTAGCAGCATGATGAATAAAAAAGGACGGCTTGGGTGGCTCATTGAATAAAATTATGTGCTAGTAATTATCATATATAGATTTTGTTTCATTTCATTTTCACAAGTTGAAGATCCTACACTTTTGTTGTGTTCACATTATGATTGCTTATCCAATTTGAAATCCATTCGATATTTACATTAAATTATATTAAGATAAAAGTACATATAAAAGATTATTATAGTATTTATTGATTTTATGTAAATTTAAAGAATATATATTATGTATTTTATCGTATAAAGATCTTTCTGCATTTTGGGCGTTGACTATTAGAGTTAGTAAAACTAAATCGAGTATATTTGTCATATGGTGCCTACGAGTCCTTTCTCAGCAGATTAGGTATATTTGATAGAATATATGTCGCATAAAGAAAGTTATAGTTGAAAACTCAAATACAAAAGGTATAGCTAACCTATTTCTCAAAGACAATATAAGGGATAAATATAACTTTTTCCGTAGTGGGGTACAGTAAATACAAAAAGAACGAAATTAATACGAGAGGGAAATGTTAGATTTCGATAGAATGCCGAAATTTGAAACGCGAGGGTGACTTTGATAAAATATTGAGTGGTAAAGAGTCATATTTAGCACATGAAGGATGCAAGATGGTCTACATATACTGGCACGCTTAATAGTTGAGGTTAATTGTGTCTTGTCATATAAAAACAAGTTATACTTTTTCTTCATTGACTAACAAAATCACTACTAGAAAATATGAAATTGGCTATAAAGTTTATCGAAGAATCTCCAACTAATCCATCACTAGAAAGTAGCTCCGCCTAGATAATTGAATTAGTATGAGAGTTAATTTTATTGCTATTCTGCCATATAATTCTATTCGCTACTAATTTCTTATTTTCTAATAGTGACTAATTACACTCATATTTTTGCCATAAACACTATATAGTGTCGTTAAAACGAGATCAATCATATTATTTGCCCCTCACCGAGTAACATAACCGAAAGGGGGAGAGAATCCACACAAGATGGGGAATCAGATCCTTAATAACAAAGAAAGTTAAATAAATAATCTACTAAGCTACTAAAATCTCCGATCAAATTCGTTTCCTATCAAGAGTCACTTTTTTTCTTTTTTTTTTTTTTACCTTATTTAAATTTCCATTCATATTTAGGCAAAATAGTAGCTACAGTAGAAAAGTAGGATGTGTAAATTAACCATTTTTATGGAGAAAAAGTTGCTAAAAACTAACATTATATTGACTTATATCAATTTGATGAAATGAAGATTCTCTATATTAAATGTCTAAGATTGCAAAAGATTTGCAGCCACATAGTATTAAATGAAGCCAAACTATCATAACACACACACACACACACACAAGACACATATGGCTTTATTTTCTTCTTTTCCCCCCCACTTAATTACACATTAGTTTTAATTAGAATATGCTTGAATTTGACAATTTATTGAGGCTAATATATTATATTAAAAGAATTGATATATTTTAAATAATTTATTTATCTACATAATGATTATGTATAATCTTTCATAATTTGGAAAGGTGAATTCTCTAATAGGAACAATTTATCATGCATTTAGATGCTCAATTTAAATAAGTCGTATTTGTCAGGGGCGAATTTAGTAAGGCTTTTTAGGGTGTCACGTGACACTACTTCGTTAAATTTTATAAAAATATAAGTATAATTAAAAGGCAAAAATAAATATAGAGAATATATTATGTAACGTGAAACCTTAGACCCGAATTATTGTATAGCCCACTGGTTGTTGCTCAATTATTAGTTGGGAATGTGAGCTCCTAATCTTCACTTTTTCTTAAAAATTTCTCATTTTAAAAGGTGATTTATTGACCAAAAAATTCTTTATACGCCACCGATAATTTAAGTGGCTAAATAAAAATTTACTCATATTTAAATAAATGCTCCAAATTAAATAAATCTTTGGGAGCATATAGAAAGGAACTTAACTAACTCATAAGAGAAAATCTTTGTTTTAATTGCATGGAGAAAATGCATAAATTTATATCTTATCTAATGGATTAGACAAAGGACCACGTATGCATATAGAGCGTTTTTTAATATTAAAAATTGATCTTAATTATAAGTCATTTCCTTTACGTACTTGAAGGTCTCAAATGTTTTAATATATATATATATGATAAGATGTTATTGAACGGACATCTCGTCGAATTTAGCTTGTCGATAAAAAAAATAAAATCATTAAAAATTAGCAATTTTTTGACAATAAATTTGATTAGTTTGTGTTCGTGATAGATAAAGTCATATATAGGGAGTGTAAATTAAATGTTCACTATCAAGAAGTCTTGATTTGTTCTCAGATGAGGCGAATCCGCGACTTCTAGCTAATGAAGAAGTGGTTTCAATAATCACCTACCACACCCTTCGATGGTCTCTTCTGACGCTAACTGCTGGACTATTTATTCATTCATTCTTATTTTATTTGCTTCTTAACTCATAACTGAACACTTTTTATATATAATTTTTTTCAGAATACTTTACCGCCAATGATCTACGACCATCCTTTCTTTTCTTTTGTTACAAAATATTATTCATTGATAAGAATCCCTAGCGTAACGTACTTGTTATTAAAAGCTTATCCTTTTTATATTTTTTATCCTATTCCTTTTAAATCTCAATTTCAAACGTTGTACTATTTGAGTTATATTCATAGAGTGTGTGAAGAATATTTTTTTAGTAAAGTAAGCGATTATTTAT
The DNA here is from genome assembly GCA_018107945.1 of Datura stramonium. Taxonomy (NCBI): domain Eukaryota; kingdom Viridiplantae; phylum Streptophyta; class Magnoliopsida; order Solanales; family Solanaceae; genus Datura; species Datura stramonium. The sequence goes on from JACEIK010002482.1 coordinate 191,501, forward strand.
TTATTTTTTTGTTTCGGGTATATATATATATTAAAAATGTTATATGATTTTATCATTAAAAAATAAAAAATTAAAAAAACTCAAAATTCATAAAAAAAAAAAAACCCCAAAAACAAAAAACAAACAATATAAAAAATATAAAAAAATTTATAAAGAAGAGTCAAAATATAATACGCATACATAGAACTAAAATCTTTACCTAACTAAACAGTAATTCTTTTTGGACAAAGGGGTTCAATTGACATCCTCAACATAAGGTGGCTCTATCACTGTTGACGGAGATAAGAATTAAAAAATTATTTTTAAAAAATTTAATAAATCAAACATAAAAAAATTAAAAATAATTCGATACCGAACACATTCATAATGTACCTTTAACTTGTTGTAGCCAGTAAACGAAGTCATGAAGTAATTTACATGTTTTGATTAAGCTTGGCCCCTATGTACTTTGAGGTCTCACCTTCCACTTGACTTGGGAATTATTGACCACGCAGATCACGAGCGAAGCCTTGTAAATAGTCTGTTGATAAAACTCATAAGCATAACAAATTCTTATGGTCGACTCTTCTTCAGACTGTCCATAACGGAAAGTTCAATATATCGGGGTGTCCTTTTATATATAGGATTGGGAGTCTTAGAATTATTATTATTATATTTATATTTTCTCGTTTTAATTTATTTATCTAATTTTAATTTGATACATAATTTAAGTAAAGTAAACAATACGTTTAAATATTTTGATCTTAAACTAAAGATACATATGTATATATCAAACTATTATTTAATTTATAATATTAAACATGCCATTTAAAAATTAAAAGTTAGAATTAAATAATTGCCCCCCAAAAAAGAGAGTAAAGAGATATTCTTTCGAAACGAGCTGAAAAGAAAATAAGATAAATAAATTAAAACGAAAAGTATTATATATCATTATTAAATTTAATTTTAAAATTAATTTTATTAATAACTATTAATTCGATTAATTTGAAACGCGTCAGATAAACCCACTAAAAACAAATATTGCAACTCACAATATTGTCAAAAACATTATAATAAGAATCCTTAACGTAACGTACGTCTATTACTAAAAGCCATCCTTTTTAATACTTTTCATACTATAGAATAATTGTACTTTTTCTTATTTGTTGGGTCCCTTAGATGCCTTTTTTCCATGGTGCTCATGCTAACTCAAATTCCTTTTTTAAGACCTAATTTCAAATACTGTGGTTATTTATTTTGATTTTATGTCTGGCGTTTGATATTTGTATTAGGATTCGAACTAACTTTAATTCATTATATAAGACACAAAGTGTAAATATTCTCTAGATTTCGAATTTGAGCTATGTGAATAAGAAAAATCCTAAATATGAGTATTCTTTCCTTAATGAGCCTTATATCGTTGATGAATTAGTCGAAATTTCAAGCGAATATTCGACACGGGGTAATAATCAAACAAAATCACCCAAATATTAAAGGTTCACAATTTGTTGAGGATTATTGGAACCTTTTTCTTTTCTTCTAATTAATAAACCACTTGTTTCTTGGATTTAATTTATAATATGTTTTTTCAATATGGTTCCTAACATCAACTTAACCTATTCCTAGATTAATAGTCAAACTTTTTTTTTTTTTTTTCAATCTGATCAATTTGGATTCATGCCATATAAATCATATTAAAGGGGAAGCGTCTTTCTCAAAATTTAAAAAGAAAATATATATTTAGAGCTCTAATTCAAAATTTGTAACTAAATATGTAGGATTCATATTCATCGCACTACAATCTTTTATGGTAATGGTCAAACTTTGACATGAAAAATTAAGCAAGACCAATGAATAATCTTTCTATAATCAAAACTAAATGTGAATGTTTGAACATTTGATATTTATGAGTCTAGAAAAAAGTACTATTAATTTTCTTTTGATCCTTTTATCGGCCGTTTAAGATTTTGATGTACTCTGCTAAAATTTCATTAATCATAAAATATATTATACTTGTCTAAATAATTTTTGAATAGTAACCCAAAATCGAAAAATAATTTTCTTATTTTCTAAAGTGACAGATAAAAAATAATAATCCCATAAGAGTATTATATTAGAAGATAGTGTCCAAAGATATCTAACAATTATTCAAATTTCCAAAAAGATAGAAATCACTGACCCCACCCCCCACCCCCACCCCCCACCCCCAAAAAGGAAGAGAAAAAGAACAAAGATTAACTAATACCATTCATTCTCTTTATCTAAAGCCTTTTTTTTGCTAGCTTGGTTTGCTACCAAAGAATATTATCCAATATTTGTCTCTTTCTTGCTTTTGAATGTTTGTTTTCTTTGACACTTTAGTTTTATTGACTACATTTAATATCACGAACTGAGTTTTGAAGAATAAAGAATTATTCTTTTTTGCATTATAAATCATGTGTTTAAGTCATTAATAGTAATAATGCACATAACTAACGCGATGTGGATCGTCTACGCTATGCCTTACAAAGGCTTTTTCTATATCAGACAAAATACCAAATACTTTTGTGCACTGAAATTCGAAAAAGTCTACATCTACACCCACAAAACAATTTTAGTGCTTGGATAAGGCTGGTTTCTAAAATACAATTGGAACTAAATTGGACTAACTTCTACACGATATTCCTAGGGCAGCCTAATAGCTTTGAAAAAGATCAAAAGGTATATTAGTTTCTTTATTTATTCTATTTTTTTCCAAGTGCAACTCACTTGTGTTTTTTCTATTGTGTGATGAAATAGCAAAGGTACTTATCTTTAATCTATGGCGAAATTAGAAATTTTATTAAAAATATTAAAGATTAAATATATATTTGTGTAATATTTGACCTATATAGAAGGCAATTGAATCGATCTCAATCAACTCTTTACGAAAAACCTACTCTTATAGTTAATAGAAAAGCCACCGAAGAGAGAGAGGCCTTTTTAATTATTACTTAATTGTAAGAATTGTTAAATTCTTGCATTTGATATTATGAGAAGCGGAAATATAATTTTATGTTCGTAGTGTTATTTGCGCTTGAGTATAAAATTCAAAGATCAACACAAAATAGGTGCAAAATATAAAGTCAGACTCATTTCTTAAGAAATGCATCTAAAGTAAAAATACCACTTAATATTAATCGAAAGAACTCGAGAAATATAACTAATCTATTATATAATGTTTTTATAAATTTAAAATTCATGTCTTAAAATTCAAAACCTGTTATCAAATTTACATGAACTAAAATTATAATATAAACACATAGAACATTTATTGAGCACCTTCAAATCTTGAGACACCTCATGATGATCCCTTACAAAATAAGTTGGTTTCTTGCAAGTCAAAGGTTACCAACATGCATTTGCTAAATTTATTCTTCTTATTAATTCTTGTTGGATTAATTTTAGAATACTTTGAGGAACACATGAGTAGACAATTTCGTCTTGATCTCAAAACAACCTCGTGATAATATTTTTGTGCAAGATATATCACATAAAAATTTAAAAAAATAACAAATGTGCATTTAAATTATATTTTCTAATTCGATTTTATATATATGTGACACTTTCTTCTTATAAGTTTGTTAAAAAAACGACTTAACATCTTTTGAGAGTTTAGAAATTCCTCTTTTAATTTGAAGACTTATTTAGATTTATTTTAATATTATGTTTTGGAAGTTATAAAATATTACAATATATTCAAAATTTAATTTTAAGGATAGTATTTCTATATGTAACAATATGTAATTATTAAATACCATCATAATTTTTTTTTAAAAAAGAAAATTAAAGCAATTAAAACTCAATTAAAAATACCCATAAAAATATTTATGATTTTTTTTAAAAATATTTTTAATTTTTTATTTTTTAATGATAAAATCATATAACATTTTTAATATATATATATATAGGAGAAGTAGCTTGAAATAACTCCAACTACCAACTTTTTCGAATTTTTCTCAATCACGTGAAGAATTTATTTAATTAATTATTCCATTGGTAGTTACCGTCAATTTTTGATAATATATAATGATATAGACTTTCAAAATATACTATTTAATTTTAATATATTATATTATATGTTAGTATAATCTCAACCACCAAATCACATTTCAAGTCTTGTAGCTAATGAGACCTTAGTAAAGTGGTGAAATTGATTAGGTGCTAATTAGATCTTTGAACTTTTGGCTATCGACAATAAGAGTAACTTTAAATTAATTATTTTTTTTAAATTTTTTATTTGATATTTAATATTAATTTCAAGATCCCGATTAATTAGAATTTGCGCCATGTAAAACCTATTAAAGAGAGAAACACTCTCTACCGAAATTTGAGTTTTTGTCTCTTCTTCATTTTTATTAAAGATTGCAGAAAGTTCGAATAGCATATAGATTATATAAGATAAAACACAAGTTCATATAATACATGTTGTCCATTTTAATCTAGCAAACCTCATAGATTTGTCCCTCTCCTAATAAATTACTAGAAAATTTCATTTTTCTAAAAAATAGAAATAATGTGGTATAAGAAATAGTTAGAAAATTTAATATCTAGTTTTGAAGTATAGTCAATTTTTATTGAAAATGCACCATCCCATCAATGCATACTTTACATGGACATTG
>JACEIK010002483.1:0-23703 GCA_018107945.1 Datura stramonium
CCCGCATCTTTTCTCTTCAAGCTCAGTTCCAGTAGGAGGTACCAATTTCCTCCTTAGTACTCTATTCAGTTTCATGTCAAGTTCATGTCTCTCAGTTCCTTTCATGTTATAGCATGTGTGCATGTTTCGTGAATTTAGTTCAGTCATGTATCTCAGTCCAAAGTCAGTCTTTCGTCAATTTTTCAGTTTATAGCTTCCAATTTTAGGATTGCAGTTCTTTCCCTAGCCTTTCAGTATGCTTAATCTATATTCGAGGACAAATGTTCCCAAGGGGAAGATAATGTTACACCCCAAAAGTCCCTCAGATCAAACTCGATACTTTAAGTAGGAAATGGCATCAGAGTCACGAAACGACCTACGAAACGAGTCCTTGTGAGGAATAACAACTCTCTCTGTGTCTCATTGTATGCCCTTAGTCAAAGCTTCCCAGAAACAATGAATAAAGTTGTGAATCAATAGTTTAGGTAATGGGTCGTCCTAATGGGTCATTATGTGGAGTTTAAAAAGGGGTTGGATTTGGTTCAGAGATGACAGAAGGATACCCCAACTCATTAAGACATGTAACGACCTGTGGTATCGATCTGTTGGAAGGATTTCAGAAAAATAGTGCAGGTGTGACAATGGTGACAATGAGACGAGTGACGATTCATTGTAGCATGAACAACTCATCCTATCTAGCAGTTGGTTGGGAATTAGGAGATACCAGAGTAGTTCAGAAGCAATGGGTGGATCCAACGAGTTGTTAGGTCTGGAAACTACTTGTTGGATGGGTCGTTGAAGCAGATTCAGAGAATTTGGGAGGAAGAAGAGGAAACAACAGATTGGCCAATGGTCCGTTGTTTACGACCATGACCCATTGTATGGGTCGTTGGTCCTGCCAGTTGGTTTAAAATTTCAATAGTCTAGGGGTATTTTGGTAAAATCCTATGATTTTAACTCCTAAATGACATCATTTTAGGATTTCTAAGGGTCATATTAAAGGGGTTTAACTTAGCTAAATTATTCATTCCCTTCAAAGAGCGATTGTTAGAATTTCCTCTCAAGATCAAAGCTAGGGTTCTTCATTAAATCTCTTCAATTCTTCTTCGGCTTTTCAAGACAAGTTTAGGGGTCTATTACCCAGTTATGTAGGAACATGAATGGGGGATATATTCAACCCTCATGATCAATTTCATCTGAATTTTCTATTATTTCAAGTCTCTAAGCATGCCAAGTTAAACTCTAGGGTCTTAACCAATTTTAAAGGAAAACTTCCATGCTATTTCTATGGATTTAATTCTCTCATGTTTCAATTGATGTTTTATGGATATTAGGGTAGGTTTAACCCTCAATTTACTTCATAATAAATGATTTCAAGTTTATGAAGATTATGCCCTATTATGCATGATTTATGAATTTCAAGCTTATGGGTCCATGATTTCAAGTATGATGAATTACCAAATATGCATGAATATTTATGAAATTTTAAGCTTATGATTTAAGATTTACGAGTTATGAAGTTTTACTCAAGTATGCATGATTTTCACAAAATTCAAGTGTGTGTATCATGGCCGACCTTCTGCACTATTATCATGGCTAGCTCACATATGTTAATATGTTATGAATTTCGTGATTTAAACTAGCCATGTAAATCAATGTTTCATCATTATTATATGAGAATTATTTTTTTTCTGGAGTAGTATTTAACACGAGTAGATGGGGGTTCTAGCACACCCAGGTCTCAGAACTACGTGCCAACGTAGCCATGATGGGATCCTCTATGAGGGTGTCTCCTATGCCAGAATGGGCCACCCATGAGTGATATCAATCCTTTTTATGGTCCTACCCCTGGCAAGGTACGGACACCCTCTCGACTAGGGTTTTACAGGTTGAGCTCAATGTATGCTCACGTGGGGTATGTCGGTTATAAAATCTCCCATTTTCCTTAATTTTTATATGTATTATTATGTTCATGCCTTATGATATTACAACTTATGGTACTTTGGCTCGAAACATTCTTTACACTATTTTACTTATGAAATCACTCATATATAGGGTTATCAAATAATTTTAAGAGTCTTGAGCCCTTATGTTCTGTTTGTGATCAACATCTTATGTATTATACTATCTTACACTCATAATCTCTTTATTTGGATTTTATTAGTGTGTTTTTAATTATCTTACACACTCAGTACATTCAAAGTATTGACCGCATACTCTATGCTATATCATCTCGTGATATAGGTTCGGGTGATACTTCTCAGCCCTATCATTAGCTCGCTTCCGCTTCGGTCCAGTTCTATCCCCACTTGGGTGAGTACTCATTCTCCGAGGAAATTGTCAATCTTATTTTTTTAGCATGTCCATTCAATTTCAAACTTAGTGAGATATTTGGGGGTGTTTTCTCATCAGCTCATCGTAGTAGTAGAGGCTTTTCAGACAACCATGTGCAGGTAGCTCAGCATTGTTGACTTGTGTTTACGTTTATGAGTTTATGTTATGCAGACTTCAACTTATATCATTTTAATGCTTTACTTCTTCTTAGAAATGCTCTTATTCATGCTATATATGTGAAATAGGTTATCTTGGAGCCATTCGTGGTTCTAGGTTCCATATTGCTGTCTGAGGTCTTAGCTCGGGTCCTAACTATGTGTTCCCCGGTAGGTGATCTAATCAAAATCATACTATCAGAGCTCATAGTTTGAGGTATTCTATACATCCTAGAGCGATCAAGATGTATCATGACTTGAGACAACACTATTGGTAGGGCGAGATGATTAAAGATACTGTGGAGCATGTTTTCAATGTCTGACTACGCCTCTGGTGCATGTGCAAGCACACGTGGTCGTACAAATAATACAGTGACTTTAAGAGCTAGATATCGAACCCATAGTGACAATATTATTAATTAATATTTATGTTCAAGTATCAATTCACAATTAAAAAGTGCTAATTTTCAATATTTAAATGTTTTGTTACTAAAATCTAAGGACGATCACATATTAACTCGAAAAATAGTATTGAGAAGAATCCAGGGTTAAGGCTAAACAATCATGTAATGCTACATTCATATTGGTTTAAGTATTTTCCTTCATTTGTTGTCTTACAAAATAATTTCCATGTTTATGGTCTCTCAAGCCTCTAAACAAAATCGAATTAGCCTCACAACTACATCGTTGAGCAGGGATGTGACAACCTAATTCATATGCAATTATCTATGTGAAGTAGATTACGGGGTTAATGCCCTTGGTTATGGACTTTTGAACCTCTAACCATTTAACCTAACTTGGCTTCACAACTACTTCAAAGGGCAGTGATGCCATAATTCCAAATTCGGTGTCTAGCTATCTTCCTGTTAATAACCAAGTGAGGCGAATTAGGTATATTTCTATCCTAACCGTGAATTAGCCCTAAAGGCTTGAACTAACATATTGCATTCCTAGTTCTAACCTAGGTTTCGCTATTTCAAGTTTTCCTAAAATTAACAAGTGCATTTCAATGGTGATTAAGTATTAAAATAATTAACAATGGGAATGCAAGAACTAACAACAATGAAAACTTGAACCAAATATAGAATTAAGCAAATACAATCATGTTTTGTGGCCTCAACCCTAGAAGAAGGACCTTAGCCACTCATGTTAACACATGAATTCATAATGTAATTACAATTCATGTATGAACAAGAGTGAAAAGGAAGAAAATGAAATCCTAGGTAGTGTCTTCTTTGCTCTCCTTCGCTCCTCTATGTTTTCCATAAAGTAACACGTGATAAATGATAAAATAAACTAAGTGTGCTATTTATAGATGATGAAGATTGGTCATGTGAAATCTTCCTCCATGCCACACTTCCTATCGCGTAGCATGCCCTCCATGGCATGGAGTAGACGCAGATGCTTACTAGAATTATGCGCTGGTCAGGGTATTGGCATATTGCATCAGGTGTGGCACGCTGCTGGACTGGGTCTTCACTTGGCGTGGCATGACCTTCATCGTGAAGCTCAGCCGACGTGGCACGGTGCCATCGTGCATGACTACTGCTTGGGCTGCTTCTCACGCACAAGCACCTGGGCATGGCACATTGCCTGGCACGCTGCTCGTTTGGCATGGTACGACGCCTGTCACCCAGCCCTGTCAGCGTGGCATGCTGGGATGTGCGGTAACTTACTTTTCATGCCAAATTCATGCAATCTTCTTAAAATCTCCTTCCGAGCTTCCTTCTTGTTCATGCATCATCATATTAAGCTTATTCTTAGCATATTTCACCTACAAACATAGGCTAGTCACATTGGTTAGTTCATGCACATAATTATGCACAAGACACATGAGAATATACTTAATTTAATTGACAAACATGACTAAAACTAAGATATAAAATAGAACTTGGGCATGTAAATATGCCCAAGATCACTAACCCACACTTAAAGTCTTGTTCGTCCCCGAATATATCCTTTACATCTCATACACAAGGAAGAGTCACACATTACTAATTGACGCAAGATGACTTAAGTTAAGGCTACAATAACTGACTTAGATGGTAAGTTCAAAATAAAGCAAGTTATATGTTACACAACTAAATCATGACAACTAAGTTAAGATCTCCTAGCCTCAAGAATCAACTCTAAAACTACAGCAAACTCGTACACATTAGCCAATCAAGAAGTCCAACATAAATTCTATCTTTCCTCAAACATGTACCCTCACAACAAGAGAGATACCCTTTTTCACTCACAATTTTCAAACCATGACATGTATGGGTATATGAATACAAATTACGCTCACTCTCACAAAGAATTTACATGCAACATGCAATGACCCATATGCTTGCCCTTAGTGTATTACTCTGCTAATACAGGAACGTCTAAAAGTAACATTAAGTAGGACTTTATGGGTTGTAATGTAGGATAAGGGGTGGGTAGGTAATATTCTGGCCAATAATAGTGACTATCTTCTCTAAGAACTTTTAATACGTCACTTTTTCTCATTGAGCACAGCCTCTTCTTTTACTTCACCCCTTGATTTTTCATATATCACTTTCCTTTTTGTTTGCCCAATTCTTTAAGCATGCTTACACTATCAGTAGGGAATACTTAAGAATTAGACACTTTTTCATTCTTTTGTTCTTTTCTACTCCCTACCAACACTTATGCATTTTTAACATTGCACCTCTAATCTTTTCTTCAACTTCCACTACCAACTATTTCCCTTCTTTTCAATATTCCTCCTTTAACTCTTTTGTATTTTTCACTTAAGCGCTTAGAAATTTAGAATCAAATTCAGGTCTATTGAAAGAAAAGGATTAAACTTTTATTATGACTAACAAAGAATAGGCTAAAGGCTCAATGGGGCTAACTAGGATTATGTGTTAAGGGTAGGTAAAGCAGAGGATGAAAATAAGCTTATTCAAAGAAATGTCTATATCATCTTCTACAATTAACATCCCTCATTTCGCTTTGCAAACACACCAGACAAGTTGTAGACACTACATGATAACATGAGATATATGAAGAACCTTACACTCACTATACATATTCATTTCAAGACAGACCCATACAGACTCTCAATACAGCTAATCACATGAATTAAAAAATTAAGCAATAAGCATACATAGTCATATTCAAGAGCCTAGGTGTGTCAACAAAGTCATACAATTGCTCAACATGCTTCACAATTAACATCCACTTGGGTCTTGCAATCATGTACATCACTCAACAAGAGTATCAAGAAATCAATCAGTTAAGGGTTCAAAAGCAAAATCCTAATGACTAATTTTTCCTCAAGATGGTCGTCATCCATCCATTGTTGGGAAAAGTTCTTAGCTATGACTACAAAAGCTATCTGCAAACTACTCAAAAGTCTTGTTCTCAATTCAAAGCGCGCTCCTTCCGAAAAGAAATAAAAAGAAAAATCAAAGGGTGGGTGAACTGTGCTCAACTCAGACTTTCAAATCAAACACATTTTCAAACCAAGCACATGTTTCACCCTCAATAAACCTAAAAACTTTTTAAATCTCCATCACCCCACACTTGAAATATGTTATGTCCCCAAAGCATTAATTGAAATTCATAACAAGGGTTAGAGATACTTCCTGATGGCTCCAGGCCTAGCTAACAACATGTTTTGTCCTTTTTGAGCACATCGGTCACCAACCCCAAACTTATGTTTTTCCATGCTTCTTAGCTTCTGCTTCAAAGGGTACTCAGACTTCCCCTTTCTCTGTGCTAAACTCAACAAAAACAAAAGTGAAAATCAACAAAATAAACAAACTAAAAGGAAAAATTGTACCTGTGGTACACTTGGGTTCCCTCCCAAGCAGCGCCTGATTTTATATCGAGGCATAATGTGAACCATTCTTTTTAAGATGTTCTCAAAAAATTCTTCCCTTTCGGGAACCATCTTCTCTTTTTCTTAACTTTAGAGGGAAGAGCCTCCACACTTTCCCTCTTCACCTCCTTCACTTGCTTTACCAAATTCCTTCTTAGCACTTCCTCAATAGTAGACTCGAGCTCATTTATTAAGAGATCCTTCAGAAGTGGACCTTTAGAATCCACCACCCCACACTCGTCCTCTATCAGTACATTGATCTTGGAAAGATCTCTGTAGTTTGTTGGGGGTTGATTTCCTGGTACACTCTAAACGTCTTCTCCTTATCATTCACCCTCATTTTCAGGGTTCCAACTCTCATATCAATCACAGCTCCTCTTGTGGCTAGGAATGGGCATCCCAAGATGAGCAGCAGGTATTACCTGGTCATCAACTTCAAAGTCGAGTATTATAAAATCAGCAGGTATGATGAATTTACCTACTTTGATCAACAGATCCTTAATAATCCCCTCTGAGGACATCCTCAACTTGTCAGCTAGCTGCAACATCACTCTAGTGGGCCTTGGTTTTTCCAAACCAAGGGTATTGAATAGCGATACGGGCATCAAGTTCACTGCTTCCCCTAGATCACATAAGGCCCTCAACACATCTTTTCCACCTGTTTGTACGTGTAGAGTGAAACTCCCTAGGTCTTTGAGCTTTTTGGGAATCTTGCTCGTCACCCTGAAGCTGCACTGCTCAATGAGTGGTACAATCTATACATCCATCAGCCTCATCTTGTTGGCCACCACATTCTTCAAGTACTTAGCATGCTTGGGCATTCCCTAAAAAAGGTCAATCAAAGGAAAATTTATGTGAAGTTCCTTGAAAATATCAAAGAGTTTCTAGAAACGCGTGTCCTTCTTACTCTCCTTAAACCTTTGCTGGAATGGTGGTGGTGGTCTTTATAATGGCTGCAATGTTGATTGTGATTGGTTAACTGCAGCTTTCTGATTGTCTCCCTTCTTAACTGATGGACCTGGTTGACCAACTTTGGCTGCACCTCATTCTTCTTCTCTTTTATTGTTGCATCATCCAACTGTTTGCCACTTCTCAAACTTATGGCCATGACTTGCCTCGAGTTTAAATCTGTATCACTGGGTAAAACCCCTGGCGATCTATTATGTTGAGCAGCTACTAACTAACCCATCTGTTTCTCTAAGTTGCGAGTGGCCAACTTTTGATTTTTAAGCTCAGCTACCATTTTTACATGGTCAACTGCCATCTGAGTCTGATTGGCCACGATTTTCTACAATATCTCCTCAATGTTGCTAGATTGACCACTTCTGCCTGCCCTGCTGCTGGTATTACTATTGAGGCTGGTGATAACTCTGACTCTACCCTTGATTACTACCCCAAGAGAAATTTGGGTGATTTTGCCAGTTCCTATTGAGGTATTCCCATAATTCTGATTACCTCTTGGCACATTACCTATAAAGTTGATTGACTCTAGGTCTTCTCCGCAAGAGTCTACACCATGCCCACTGTTTCCACAAATTTCACAATAGCTAGGAGCTGGTTGCACTGCATTTACCTGTGCCTACGACTTTGCCAAGTTCATCTTGTTGAATTGAGTTATCATCTGATGCAGAAAGGATGCTAGCTGGGCTGCCAACGCATTCACACTGTCAACTTCAATGAGCCCATCTGCTTTTCTACCTGCCCCTCTAGATGAATCACTATTCCACTCTAGATTTCCCTATGAAATTCTATTCAGCAGAGTGTATAACTCCTCGTATGTTTTCTCTAGTTCTTGCCCACCTGATGAGAGTCTAGCAAATTTTTTATATGTGAGTCCAGACTCTCCACAAAAGTGTGGGCTAGCACTTCATTTGACTGCTGATGATGAGGGAAGTCTCTTAACAATGACTTGAACCTCTCCCAAGCCAAATATAAATTCTCCTCAGGCCTCTGCTCGAAACTCAAGATCTCACTTTGTAGCTTTACAGTCTTTCCTGATGGGAAAAATCTGATGAGGATCTTCCTTGCCAGGTCATTTCAAGTAGTGATGGAATTCAGTGGCTCTTCCTTCAGCCGCCTTTTCGCTTCTCCCAAAAGTCAAAATGGGAAAAGGGTGACCTTTATGAAATTAGTTAACACTCCAGTGGGGATGAAGGTGTCACTGATTTCTAAGAAATTCTACAGATGCTGCTATGGATCTTCATGTGTCATCCTTGTGAATTTCCCGCTGGAATGCAACAACTGCACCATGTTCTGTTTAAGCTCAAAAATACCTCTAGGCTTCGGTTTGCGGATGCTAGAGGTAACATTTGTCGCCAGTAGGATTTCTACTTCACGAACAAGTCTTTCTGCCATCTCCTCTAGTGAAACCTCATCCTGTTGAACCTGCTAGATGGGATAAAGAGTAGAACCTTCCCTTCTCAACTGTCTGTAACCTTCTTTCATGGTCGGGATACGGTTCTACCAGCTCTCTATCCCTTACCAGCTTGCTGCAAGGACAACCCTATTACCTTCAAATTAACAGAGCAAGACCAAGTCTTTTAACACTTAAGAAAATATAAAACAATACAAAAACAATAAATTCACCAAATGTTGCCAGTCTTTGGTAACGGTGCCAAAAACTTGACTATACCTCCGGTGCACGCGCAAGCAGACACGGTCATACAAGTAATATAGTGACTCTTTAAGAGATAGATGTCAAACCCACAGGGACTATATTATCAGTGAATATTCAAGTTCAAGTATCAATTCACAATTCAAAAGTGCTAATTTTCAAGATTTAACTGTTTTATTACCAAAATCTAAGGATGATCACAATTAAGTCAAAAAACAGTATTGAGAAGAATCCAAGGTTAAGACCAAACAATCATGTAATGCTACATTCATATTGGTTCAAGTATTTTACTTCATCTATTGTCTCACCAAATAATTACCATGTTCATGGTCTCTCGAGCCTCTAAATAGAATCGAATTAGCCTCACAACTACATCATTGAGCGGGATGTGACAACCTAATTCATATGAAATTATCTACGTGGAGTGGTTTACGGGGTTAATTCCTTTGGTTATGGAATTTCAAACTTCTAACCATTTAACCTAAGTTGGATTTACAACTACATCAAAGAGCGGTGATGTGACAATTCCAAATTCGGTGTCTAGCTATCTTCTTGTATAATAACTAAGCGAGTCAAATTAGGTATATTTCTATACTAACCGCGAATCATCCTTAAAGTATTGAACTCACTTCTTGAATTCCTAGTTCTAACCTAGGTTTTTCTCTTTTGAGTTTTTCTAAGATTAACAAGTGCATTTTAATGGTGATCAAGCATTAAAATGATTAACAATGAGAATGCAAGACTAACAACAATGAAAACTTAAACCAAATATGCAATTAAGCAAATACACTCATGTTTTACGGCTCAACCCTAGAAGAAGGGCCTTAGATTCATGCTAACGCATGAATTCATAATATAGTTGCAATTCATGTAAGAACAAGACTGAAAAAGGAAGAAACTGAAACCCTAGGTAGAGTCTTCTTTGATCTCCTTCTCTCCTCTACATTTTCCAAAAAGTAACATGTGATAAATAATAAAATAAAATAAGTGTTCTATTTATAGATGATGAAAATTGGTCATGTGAAATCTACCTCCCTGCCACACTGCCTATCGTGAAGCATGCCCTCTGTGGTACAGAGTAGACGTAGATTCTCACTAAAATTATGCGTTGGGTAGGGCATCTGCATGTGCTATCGGGCGTGGCCCATTACTAGATGTGGGTGTCACTTGGCATGGAATAGCCTTCATTGTGGAGCTCAGCCAACGTGCCACGGTGCCATCGTACACGACTTTTTCTTGGGTTGCTTTTCGCACATAGGCTCCTGGGCGTGGCACATTGCCTAGCGCACTGCTCGTATGGCGTGGCATGACGCCTGTCATCCAGCCCTGCCGGCGTGGCATGCTGGGCTGTGCGGCAACTTACTTTTCATGCCAACCTCATGCAATCTTCCTCAAAAACTCCTTCCAAGCTTTCTTCTTGCTCATGCATCATCATATTGAGCCAATCTTTAGCATATATCACCTACAAACATGGGCTAATCACATTGGTTAGGTCATGCACATAAATATACACAAACCACATGAGAATATACTTAATCATCATATTAAGCCCATCTTTATCATATTTCACCTACAAACATGGGCTAATCACATTGGTTAGGTCATGCACATAAATATACACAAAGCATATAAGAATATACTTAATTTAATCGACAAACATGATTAAAATTAAGATAAAAAATAGCATTTGGGAATGTAAATATGCCCAAGATCAATGTCTAAATTGTCAGAAGGTGAAATATGAACATCAAAGACCCGGGGGAGTGCTCCATAGGATGCCCATTCCATAATGAAAGTGTGTGAGGATAGCAATGGACTTCATGGTTGGTCTTCCAAAGATCTTTGATAAGTTTGACTCAATATGAGTAATTGCTGACAGGCTTACTAAGTCTACCCACTTTTTATCGGTCTAGATGACTTATATATAGAAAGGTTGGCCAAGTTGTATGTTAAAGAAGTGGTTTAGTTTCACGGGGTGCCAACATCGATTATCTCAGGCAAAGGTACATAGTTCACTTTTAATTTTTAGAGAACCTCGCAGGTTGAACTAGGTATAAGGCTGGACTTGAGCATTGCATTTCACCCTCATACTGATGGTCAGTCTGAGAGGATAATTAAAGTGTTAGAGAATATGCTTAGAGCTTTTGTGATAGACTTTGGGGGTCATTTTGAAAAAGTTCCTACCCTTCACAGAGTTTGCATATAGCAACAATTATCACCCAAGCATCAAAATGGCGCCATTCAAGACTTTGTATGGGAGGAGATGTAGGTCTCCTATTTGCTAAGATGCCTTCAAGGTAAGGCCATAGGGTACTGATTTGCTGAAAGAATCCTTGGAAAAGGTCAAGATAATTAAAGAAAAACTCTTGGCAGCTCAGAGTAGACAAAAACAGTATGCTGACCGAAAGTTGAGAAATATGGATTTTATGGTGGGAGAGCAGGTCTTGATCAAGGTTTCAACCATGAAGGATGTGACGTGATTTGGAAAACGAGGCAAGCTCAACCCGAGATACATTAGTCCATTTGAAGTTTTTCAACTTGTCATGAAGGTGGCTTATGAATTGGCCTTGCCTATTGATTTGTTTGGATTTCATCCCGTGTTTCATGTCTTTATGCTAAAAAGTATCATAGGGATGCACTTACATTATCTGATGGGACTCATTGCTGCTTGATGAAAATTTATTGTATGAAAAGTAGCAGGTGGCTATATTAGATAGAGAGATCCACAAGCTGAGATCGAAGGAGATAGCAACTATGAAGGTCCATTGGAAGAGCCATCTATGGAGGTCACTTGGGAGACTGAAGCAGACTTTTTAGAAAAATACCCTCAACTTTTCATCGAGTCAGGTACTTTCTTATCCTTTCTCCTTTTCTTTGACTATTTGGGGATGAACGATGGTTTCATTTGTATCTGATGTAATGAACCATCCATCATTACAGGATAATAAAGGCCTTAACACCCTCTTTTTCGTCTAAGAGAGTGGTTGAAAGTTTCAGAGAGGTTCGAATGAAATACTTGTGTTTTGAGATTGAAAAATATATTACGTTTATCAAGCTACTGGTTAGCGGGGACTGCTGCAGCAGTAGGATTTTTGCTGTAGCGAGACCTTCATGACGGTCAGAGGTCTACTGTTGTGGTAGAAAAGAAAATAGTAGGGTCTATCATGGTGATGCTCTGGCCGCCAAAGCGGATTTGCTGTAGCAGATAATGCGAGGTAGAAAATTGATTTAAGTTAGAATTTTGGAGTTTTCACCCCATTATTCTAAGGCACATAAACTAAAGAGGTTGGGGATATTTTGCAAGGAAAAAAAGGTTCTCCTTCCCAAGGTATGAATTTTATCTTGCTCATTCCCCCTTTAGATTCCCTAGCACTCTAGAGGTAATGGATGAACTTTAATGGTGACTTTCTAGTTAAAAATCCTAGGTTGTGAATGATGGGGATATTTTGAATGAGAATAAGTGGGTTTTGATTTCTAGGCCAAAAAATAGGTAATTAACGCTTTTCTAGAAATAAATATGATTGTAGAACATTGATTTTGAGATGGTTGGGGCCTACAACTCAGTGAAATTGGGAGATTTAACCTTAAAAACTATTTATAGGGAGTTAAAGGAGTAAAACAAAACTCCATGAACTAGGTTGAAATTATCATGGTAGGTTTGGGTTATGATAATTTAGCCTGTGATTATCAAATTAGATAGTAAATAACAGGAAGAAGGGAGTGGGTTGAGTTCCTAAATCCTTGATCGAAGAGGTAGAATATTTATTGGTTCCTTAATATCCTATTTTTTGACTTTGAACACTCAGAGGCATTGAGAAAGGCAAGGCTCCCATGGAGTTGCTGTATTCTTCAGTGCCGCAATAGAGGTAGGTTATGGTTTATGAGGAGTTAGACTTTATTATATGATTTGTATATATTGCTATTTGATGAACATGATAGTTGGTCTTCTGATACTAGTTTTTCTAGGATTATGATGTGTTAATTATACTTGTATAATAATTTCTGAGATTATACTTGATAGTGTTGATTATTGTGAATTTAAGTGCATTGTGTTGATCAATGTGTTTCTTTTAATTGTCATATGTGTGTATATAATATGGTGTGTTTAAAATCATGCTAGTGGTGTAATTTTATACCTCTGAGCAGTCATGTAAATGGATCGTTTGATGGCATATGGAATACGAGAATGAAGGTGGATAACATGTAATTATCCGGAGATGAGTGTCTCTTACCTGAGGTGAGTATCTGAGCAAGCGGTTATGACATGAGTGACTCATATCCGAGGGGAGCATCTGGACAAGTAGATGAGTGGGAGCAGGTACCACTCCAGTACATTACATAAATTTCTAGAGTCCCCTATAGGTCATGACTGGAAGGTTAGAAATAAGACCGTCTGACATGTGTATATAGAGATATTCAGTTATGTGTATTGATATACTATTATGTGATGGATGCATGTGACAAACATATTACAAATCGTAAAAAATCTTTGAGAGGTCCATGTGAGATTGTATTGGTGATAACGCTCAAACTCACACTCCTGATAAAGCACAAAGCAGACATTGTCAATAAACAACCCAACAAAGGTTAGGGTAAAACCCACAGGGAATATGATTAAAATTAGACTAATACAGGTGTTTAAGATTTTAGGTCTGTTATCTCCAAAAATGGGGATTTATTCAAAAAAGTTATAAAACAAGATTGAAAATTTAGTTGTTGTTTATCAAGATTTGCAATTAACTAGGGCAAGTGTTCCTCATGGGTTCATAACTACTTTGTGTTTACACTCGTGATCTATCCCAATGCTTACATGTAGAACTGATAATTAGGGTTCATCCAAATGNTAGAACTGATAATTAGGGTTCATCCAAATGATTGGTTTGTCCCTATTGGATGACTATACTCAATCACCAGATTAGGTCTCAAGAGAGATTTCAATTCAACCATTATCAATTTGTTCCAAATTTACTATCCTGCGACCACAATTCAAGTTATACAATGATTCATAAAGATTAAGGCTTTGTTGGAATTCTCTTTTCCTAATCTCTACTTCTTTAGGTTCAAGCAAGTAAAGAATTCAGGAAAGCCTTAACGTTGCACTTCATTATGAAACATTAAAGATGAAGATAATACAGTACATGTGTTTAGCATTGGTTTTGAATAACTTTGTGTAACCCTAGTTTATTAATCCACCGTGGTTCCTACAACCCTAGTTGTAGAGGTTTTAGCCTCTCATGATTGTACGATTGTTATTAGAATTCATAGACAAACATATAATTAAATATTACAATGATGATTGAAAGAAAACCTGCTTTGAATATTGCAAGAATTGATGTTGAATAATCCAAGAAGAAAGAAGAAATTCAAGAAAGAAATCTCCAAGACTTGAATTAAAAAAATTCAAAACAACTTGTCCTAATTACGTTTAAGTACTTCTCTGTACTGAAAATAACCTAAAAAATATTTATACAAATAATTGGAACCTTCTCCTATGTAAACAGGGAAACTACCAAAATCTGTCGCTGCCTTCATCTATGACCCGTAACATCACTGTACGGGTCATATCTTGACTCGTACATTGGCTAGCTTCTGCTGAATCCGGCTAAGTGTTGAGACACTGTACGACTCGTACCGAGAACCAACGAGTCATACAATCTTTCTGTGCCTTGATCTTGCAATTGTTGGCATCTTCTGTAAACTTTCACGGATGGCATGGTAGGACTCGTACCTTCATTCCATGATCTGTAACTCCTTCTTGTACCTTGAGTTCTGGCAGTCATCTATTCTTCTGATCTTTTCCACGGTTCTTTGGTACAGTTCTTAGGTAGGTTTCATAACTCGTGAGTGCCACTCGTATCAGGATACTTGGCCTGTGCAATTTTTTCTGGGACTTTTCACGACTGCCATGGTACGACTCGTACCATGAGCCATAACTTGAATTTACTTCACAATGCTGCTGGACCTTTCTATGATTCTCAGTACGGCTCATACCAGGATGGTACAACTCATACTAAGATCCGTACTAAGCCTCTTTTCTACATTTTTCTTCAACTTTTGCACAATTCAGCTCCAACATCTATTTTCCCTAAAAACAAAGTAAAAGCACCTTATATCCATATAAACACACCTAAGTCCATGCTATTTCCTCAGTTTTAAACATCGAAAGTGCTGTAAACTCACAACACATCAACACCTTAAACTTAAGACTTTTGCATGTCCTCAGGCAAAGAAAACAAAAACTAAAAATGATGCTTAACTAGAAAGTAAACCTAGAATACCTACAGCCAGCACAACAAAATTTGCACTATGAACCATAATCAACTTTTAACCATTTTTCTATTCAAACTAAGTCAGCTGTGCACACATGTAACCACAATCAATGACATATCAGGATCAAGATATGAAGTCCAACTATTAGCAGAGAATCAAGCTATCACCCATGCTATTCACATAGATAATTGGTAAAATTCAACACCAACCAGGTACCCTCACAACAAAAGAAGTCCCCAACACTCACAGATATATAATGTAATAAATTTGGGACTAAAAAAATGAGACTCTCACTCTCCCAAAGAAGTTTCAAATGCTGCACATCGGATACCATAGACTTGCCCTTATTTTCTCTACTTCGACTGTTCGGACAGCTAACCTAGGATCACTATAGCACTTTCTTTGGCTTGTAATGTATTCTTTGGGATGAGTATGGAAAATATGAGATTTTAGTGACTAAACCCTCCTTGGTAATACATAATTGTGGCTCCACTTTACACGTTTTCACCCTATTTTCCACTTTTTTAACTTTTTCCTCCCTTTTCTCCTTTTTTATGCAATATATGGGTGTGGTGTGTTTTCAACTTTTTCATTCCTTTTTTCTCTTATATTTTCTTTTCATTTTTTTTTATTTTTTGGATTTTTTCCTTTTCTTGCCATACCACACCTCATTTTAAACCCTTTTTCTTTTTTTTTTTCCTTTTTATCTACCCACAATTTATGCACCCTACTACAACCACCCTTAACTTAGGCATTTTGCCTAGGTTGAGGTTCACAATGTCCAAGGAGGGATAAGGGCCAAAATAGATTCATTACAAAAAATAGGTAAGGTTGAAGGTTAATCAAAGAAAAACAGTCAATATAAGGCTTAAAATCGGGATCAAGGGCTTCATCATCATTTGATAGGGTAATTTAGGCTAAAGTGACTAATCAATCAATAACAACCTATGATCATCTCCTAACCAGCTATCCTAAAGCCTATGAAAAGACCAACCAGGCAAGTTCTAGATCCTAAATGCAGTATCGAACTAGGTATACAACCTCACTGACTCATGGTACTGGTTTGCATTGAATATACCTATCCAGTTCATGCACGACTAAACTACAACTACTCATGCTCAACATTTAAATGCCATATAAAGATCCACAAAAGTCATGGAATTGTAATTAAACTGCACAGCTAACATCAAAAGTTTTTAACAGGGTCAATGTTTTTCAAAAACATCAAAGTAGTGCATTTATTGGCTACAAATTAATTCTAAGCTACTTATAATTAAACAAAAACAACTTAAACATGTCGTTTTTACTAGATAGCATGCTTGAGGGAAAAGAAACACGGCAAGAAAAACCCTCAGATGAATCAAAAATCCCAAAAAATACAAGTACACCCCCCTTTTTGAAAAATAAATGCTTTGTTCCTGAAGCATAAAATATGCACAAGGGAAAATGGACACACCTGTGGCTACTCAAACTTCACCTTCCATGGGTTTCCTCGCATGCAATGCCTAATTTAACATCACGACACGATGTAACTTACCATGATCATACATGCGTCATCAAGGTACACCATCTTAATTCCTCTTATCTCTTCGGTGTCTCCCATATACAGCTTTATCCTTTGTCCATTCATCTTGAAACTCTTTCTCGAGCAGTTTGCACAATGGTTGTGCAATCTTTGAAAAGTCCTCAATGAACCTCCTATAGAAATCCTGCATGCCCTAAAAAGATTCTGACCTCCTTAATGGAAATAGGCGGTGGCAACCCAACTATTACTTCAATTTTCGCCTTGTCCACCTCTATGCCCTTTTCAGAGATTTTGTTACCCAACACTATTCCTTCTTTGACCATGAAGTTACATTTCTCCCAATTTAAGACCAAATTAGTTTTTTTGCATCTGTTCAACACTTTGCCCAAATGCTTGAGGAAGAATTCAAATTATTTGCCCATGAATGAGAAGTCATCCATGAATACCTCGATGGTATCCTCTACCATATATGAGAATATCTAAATCATACAACACTGGAATGTGGTTAGTGCATTACACAACCAAAAGGGAATTCTCCTAAAAGCAAATGTTTTATACGGGCAAGTGAAGGTGATTTTCTCTTGGTCTTTTGGGGCTATAGAGATCGGATTGTACCCCAAATAAACATCAAGAAAATAATACAAGCCTCTTCTTGCCAACCTGTCAAGCATCTAATCCATGAATGGCATTGGAAAATGGTCCTTCTAGGTCCAGTGGTTGAGCTTTCAGTAATCCATGCATACACACCAACATGTGACTGGTCTTGTTCGTATCAACTCATTTTTCTCATTGCGTACAACTGATATCCCACCTTTCTTTGGCACACATTGTACTGGACTTACCCACTTACTATCTGCAATAGGGTAGACTAACCAACATCTAGCCACTTGATAATCTCCTTCTTCACCACTTCTTGCATCGATGGGTTCAGTCATTTCTGATGCTCTATACTTGGTACACAATTCGGCTCGAGCTGGATTTGTGAGTGCATATTCCTAGAGGGATCTCGATGATGTCATCTATGGTCCATCCGATTGCCTTTTGGTTCTTTTTCAATACAGTGACCAAAGCTTCTATATGCCATTCTGTCAAGTCGATTGCAATAATTATTGGCAAAGTATTGTTTTCTCCCAAGAATACATATTTTAGGTGGGGAGATAATGCCTTAAGTAGAAAAACTGGTGGTACCTCCACTGATGGTTTTTCTGGAGAAGTTACACAGTTCTTTAAGTCAAGGTCTAACTTCTTTGATCTGAAGTTATACGACCCCATTCCTTCTAGAGCATTTACCAATTCCGTGTCCCCCCGTAATCCATCTCCCTCATAATTCATCAAGACGACTGTTATTATATCAATATTCATCATCTCTCTTATGGACAATAGCAGCCTCTTGTCTTCCATCTAATTGCTCACATAGATGGTTCTTAAGGCGAGGCTTCCTTGTTGTACCCTGAATGAATCATAGAAGAAAAAGAAAATGTAAATGGGGAAACAATAACTAAAAGTTAAACACAAGCAATTAATCTATTCTTAAGCCATATTCCCTGGCAACGACACCATTTTTTGATAACACTCAAACTCACACTCCGGATAAAGCATGATGCAGATGTTGCCAATAAAGAACCCAACAAAGGTTAGGGTCGAACCCACAGGGAATATGGTAAGAATTATACTAATGCAGGTATTTAAGCTTTTAGGTCTATTATCTCCAAAAAAGGGGGTTTATTGAAAACTGTTATAAAATAAATTGAAAATTTAGTTGTTGTTTATCAAGATTCGCCATTAACTAAGATAAGTGTTCCCCATGGGTTCATAACTACTTCAGGTTTACACTCGTGATGTATCCCAATGCTTACTTGTAGAACTGATAACTAGGGTTCATCCAAATAACTGGTTCGTCCCTATTGGATGACTATACTCAATCACGGGGTTAGATCTCAAGAGAGATTTTAATTCAAATGTTATCAATTTTTTTCAAATTAACTATCCTACAACCACAACTTAAGTTATACAATGACCCATAAAGATCAAGGCTTTGTTGTAATTCTCTTTTCCTAATCTCTACTTCTCTAGGATTAAGCAAGTAAAGAATTCGGGAAAGTCCTAACGTTGCGCTTCATGATGAAACATTAAAGATGAAGAGAATACAATACAAGTATTTAGCATTGGTTTCGAATCACTTCGTGTAACCCTAGTTTGTTAATCCACCATGGTTCCCACAAACCTAGTTGTGGAGGTTTTAGCCTCTTATGATTTTAAGATTGTTATTAGCATTCATAAACAAATACATAATTGAATACTTACAATGATGATTGAATGAAAACCTTCTTTTGAATATTGCAAGAATTGATGTTGAATAATCCAAGAAGAAAGAAGAAATTCAAGAAAGAAATCTCCAAGACTTGAAACTAAAAAATTCACAATAACTTGTCCCTAGTTACGTCTAATTACTTCTCTGCGGTTCTTTGTACTAAAAATAACATAAAAAGTATTTATACAAATAATTGAAACATTATCCTATGTAAATAGGGAAACTACCAAAAACTATTGCCGCCTTCACCTATGATCCGTAACAACATTGTATGGGTTGTACCTTGACTGACTTCTGCTGAATCTAGATAGGTGTTGAGACATGGTACGACTTGTACTAAGAACCTACAAGTCGTACAATCTTCTAGTGGATTCATCTTGCAATTGTTAGCATCTTTTTAAACTTTCACGGATGGCATGGTACGACTCTTACTTTCATTCCACAATCTGTAACTCCTTCTTGTACCTTGAGTTCTACCAGTCAACTATTTTTCTGGTCTTTTCGATGGTTCCTTTATACAGGTCTTACGTAGGTTTCACGACTTGTGAGTGCCACCCTTACCAGGATACTTAGCCTGTGCAATTTCTTCTAGGACTTTTCATGACTGCCAGTGTACGACTCATACCAAGATGGTACGACTCGTACCATTATCCGTAACTTGACTTTATTTCATAATTTTCTCCTGGACCTTTCCACGATTCTCAATACGGCTTGTACTGAGATTCGTACTAAGCCTCTTTTCTACATTTTCTCAAATTTTTGCACAATTAAGCTCTAACATCTATTTTCCTTGAAAATAAAGTAAAAGAACCTCATATCCATATAAAAACACCTAAGTACATGCTATTTTCCTAGTTTTAAGCGTCAAAAGTGTTATAAATTCACAACATATCTATTGGTTCAGAAATAAAAACCTCATGAGATAGGGCTATCTACTTGTGTGTTTTAATGCGTTTATTATTGGTTGTACATGTTTATGCCTTACTTGGATTTCTTGTAAACCTATAATGAGTTGATGAATTGATTGTTGAGGATTTTGGTATGTAAACCTATAATGAGTTGATGAATTGATTGTTCAGTAAATTTACGTGGTTAATTAACAAGACTGGACTTGGTATATGAACATGTTGTTTGTGGAGATAATTCTGATGAATTGATTAAAAAATTAAGGTTGTTAGTGTTAGCAAGCTATTTCCTAAGCAGTACCACTGCATTGGCACTTTTACAGTTGTGGCGAGGCTGCTGCCATGGTCCAGTATCATTGCAGCGAGGCCTAACCTAGTGACTCGGCTAGCTTTTAACCCAAAATTAATTTACATTAAATAATGTTTTGAGAAATGGTTCCATGTTTTGGTTGTTGTATGTTTATCTAATTACCACGTATACTTGTTATTATGTAAGGTTGCCTATGATGCCTACTAGTACATAGTGGTTGTACTGATGCTACTCCTGCACTTCTTTTATTGAGTGCAGACTGCGACCTAGGAATTTCTAGTCAACCTCATCTCTAGCATGGCAGTTGACGTTTGATCCGAGGCTGAGCTGATTCTCACTTAGGCTGGCGTGGACCCTCTATATTTGATGTCTTTTTTTTTTTGAATTCTAGACATTGTCTTATTGTTTTGCTTATATTACTACTCTTAGACCTTGTTCAACTAGAGTACGTTATACAATGACTTTTAGTTCTTAAGATTGTAATAGATAGTTCCATGAATATTTTTTTAAATTATAAGACTTCTACTATTTGATTCATGAGTATTTATCTTATTAGTATGAATGTTGAATTTTTATGGATTAGTTGGGACACGAAGGTTCGTCCACCAGGAGGTTAGTGTTGGTACTAATCACGGTCACTTGGGTCGTGACAAGTCTGCATGAGCTAAGCATTATTTTCACAAAACATATGCAATACATATACACTTTCTTATCTCTTCTCGTCATTATTATTTCCTAAGCTCTAACTCTATATTTATTGACTAACCATTTTATATAGTAATAATTAAGTCTACCGGTAATGAAAATAGAACAAGCTCCAAATGAGAATAATTTTTGTTCCCATCTTCAAGATGTCGCCGCAATTTGACCTAAACCATATTCACTTTGTCCATCACTCCTACAATATATATTCCAAACTTATCAACCTATGCTACCTTTTTTCTTTATTCAAATCTCCTATTATCAATTTGTTTTAAGAATCTCGTCGATTTCTAAAATCTAGAACTATACATTGTCTGATTTCTTGTAAACTGAGATATGTAGGACATATTAATAACCCAATCTTATCTTATCCGATTCCACTAAGATTATTCCCTTGTTCAGGCAAAATTATCTACAATGTTAATGTTCTTTGCTCAACAATTCATCCTTCATTCCGAGAAAAGAAGGGGCAGCTGTTAACACTCTATTTTGGCCTACGTATACCTTTCCAAGGATTCTATACTATTAATATTTTTAGATATTTTTTAATTAGTTTTCTTTTTACATAATTATTTACTATTTTATCATGCCTTTTTATCATTATTTTTGAATTTTTAAGTTGATGATTATAGATATTATTAGTTAATTATTATTAGATGTTACACCCCATAAATGTTAACGATTAGTAAGCGTACACATGGACTTGTGATGAGTAAGAAGAGCTTGATGCGTGTGGAAGGAAGCCTCGGAAGCAAGGTCGAGCGAGGCTATGCCGCGAAGGGCTAGCGAGTAGGGCACTGGCCAGTGCGGCACGCCAGGCCCACTGGCACGATGGGAGGTGCGACGCGAGGGGCCTGCTGGCACTATGGCGGGTGCGCGGTGCCCCCTTCCACCGACCTTATATATATACCCCCTTATCTTGAATTTTAAGTCATTCTCAATGATTCTCTCGGCCAGAAGTAAGAGGATATGCAAATTTCAATCATTTTTTGTTCGATTATGCTAACAAACACTGTCCAACTTCAAATTAACTTCGGATAACGAGTTAATGGACTACGGGAAAAATTACTATGGAGTTATTTCTCAAAAATAGGCTCGGCAAATCGGAACCCCACCGAGTAGAAGTTGCAAGAATTGCTCCCAATTGATTCCTAAGCGGCCACAAGCTTTAGGTAAGCAATTCTCCCTTCTGAACTCTCGGGAAATTATATGTTTTCGGCTGTATTTTACGAAGTTGAATTATAGTTGCTATTTGTATAAAAAGTTACTTTTTATTTCGAATTTAGAATTGAAATTAGACCTAATCTTTCAGTATTAAAGTTACAGTTGAAAAGAGCTGACAAATACAAGTTGAAACTCATCAGTTATTCAGGAAGTCGCAATCGAGGTATGTTAAGGCGAATTCCCTCAGCAAGTTACTTCCTATAGTATTGTAATACAGCTTGAGCCATGTAAGAAAGTCAAAAGTATGTTTATTGTGAATAGCTCCTATTGTTAGTTGATATTAATACTTTATGTTTAGTTTGGGATTGACCCTATCCTGTATAGCCTTTCGTGACCAACCCCAGGGTTACTAGCTGTGTCGTCACCGTCGGGGCTATATGACGTTGCTCCAAGGAGCGATATGTCGTCCCCAGGGATGATACAGAGGCCCAAGGTCCTTATGACAGTCCATTCCATGGCTGTACTACTATCTTTATGCTGTATCAGCATCATACCCTTATCGAGCTTGGTGCCTAGGGTGCAGTTATTAGGAGTCCACCGGACTCAAATGCAGCTACAGATCAGGAGCCGAACGGGCTCAGTTGCAAACCCAGGGGACCGGTAGGACGACTATAGTTACCTGTTGACTCATTTTTACCTGATTAGGGGTATATATAATGAAGTAAAGTTGCCAGGACTTATGGAGGCCCCGGGCAGGTTATTCTGTGCTGGATGTATCTTCCGGGCTTATGGGGGCCAGGTAAGGTTCTTGTTTGTACTATTTATTGTTAGTTGTATAGTAGGTTATAAGGTTATATCAGGTTAACTCTATATTCCTCCCACTGAATTGCTCAGTTTCATTTTTAGTATTATTTAGTCATTTCTTTTACTGCCTTACATATTTTGTACATATTTTCCTGACGCCCACCTTGGGGCGCTGCATTACTTGCCTGAAGGTGCAGATAGACGTGGATCAGGACTGTCACGCCCCGCCTTGGGGGGTATGACTGGCACCTGCTGCCCTAGTAGGACCTGGACTGCTAACTAGTGAGCCTAAGCACATCTGGTGCCTGGTTGGCTCTACCTCAAATTCCTGAAAACAACGGGCTATATAACGGCTATAAATACAGCCTCAGGCCGACTGGGCCTATAGCCACCTGTCCTGCAAGCCGACAAGGCCACCATGTTGTCTAGTTATCTCTAACTCAATATGAGGAACACTGAACATTTACGTGACCGGCAAGGTCACCACTACTATTTGAATACGACCCCACACGGCCAACACAACCAACAGCACTAAACAGCTATACATGTGCACGGCCCCACACGACCGGCACAACCAACCACAGGGAGATATATATATATATATACAATCAGCAAGCCTCTATGAATACTGATAAGATGGTCGGGACAGGGCCCCGACCTACCCGTACTGTACAACAAAAGAAAATGAACCGCACCTATGAATATCAAGCTCCGGATGACAGGAGCTGATGACTCTATGAGCTGGCTGGAATCACGAGGGATCGCCTCCTCGTCTATGAGTACCTGCAGGAAAGTAAT
>JACEIK010002483.1:36566-74369 GCA_018107945.1 Datura stramonium
CCAGGGGATCGGCAGGATGCTTATAGCTGGTAGTTGACTCAGTATGACCTGGATAGGGGTATATAGATTGAGGTGTACTCACTAGGGCTAATAGGGGCCCTGGTGGGTTGTTTTGTGCTTATTGTACCTTCTGGCTTATGAGGGCCAGGTAAGGTTTATGTTGCTTTAGTTACTGATAGTTAGACAGTAGGACACCTCGTTTGTCAGGTATGACCCCTACCCTCCTTATCACAGTTATGTTTAATCCTGATTTCACTACTTCAGTCATTTTCAGTCCGTTTCCTTTACTTCAGTTATTGTTAGTTCTATTTCCTTACTTTCAGTTTTTTAAAGTTACTGCTTTACATACTCAGTACCTATGGTACTGACGCCCTCTTTTGGGGTGCTTCATTACTTGCCTGCAGGTACGCATAGACGAGGAGCAGGTCCCTCATAGTTCCAGTCAGCCACACAGAGCCATCAGCTCTTTTCTTCTGGAGCTTGTGTGATAGAGGTTTACTTCTTTTTTCTTGTACAGTATGGGTAGGCCGGGGCTCTGTCCCGGCCATCTTATTACTCCTAGAGGCTTGCAAATGGTGTTACTTCCCTGTGGTTAGATGATATCAGTCGTGTGGGGCCCGTATGTGATTTAGATTATGTGTGTTGGCCATGTGGGGCCTTTTGTAGGTGTTGATTGATGGCGTTGTCGGTC
Organism: Datura stramonium; assembly: GCA_018107945.1. Classification (NCBI taxonomy): domain Eukaryota; kingdom Viridiplantae; phylum Streptophyta; class Magnoliopsida; order Solanales; family Solanaceae; genus Datura; species Datura stramonium. Next base: position 37,258 of record JACEIK010002483.1, read on the forward strand.
ATAGCTTAGTTTAGTATTAGATTTTACTCTACAGTTATAACTAGATATCATGGAGGCCTTGTCGGCCCGCATAGGACTCCCTATGTTTTTTTGTCTCTGGTTAGCTATTTATTTTCACAGGTGGCTATAGGCCTTGTCGGCCGGGAGTTGTGTTTACAACTGCTATATAGCCCGTTGTTTTTTTGATTCTAGAGTTAGAGCTAGCCCTGCACCAGAGGTGCTTAGGCTCAGTCAACTCAGCAGTTCAGGTCCTAGTAGGGCACTAGGTGCCAATCATGCCTCCCAGGGAGGGGCGTGAAAAACTTGGTATCAGAGCAGGTCACATCCCAGGGAGTCTGCAAGCCGTGCTAAGTAGAGTCTTGTTTATGGATGTGTTGTGCACCACATACTATAGGAAGGAGGCTAAAAGGCATGATAGGATGGTTACTCTTTCTTCTTATTCAGTCGTGCTATAGAGCGGTACAGTATAGGGTTTAGTACCTAAGCTCATTATACTCTTTTGGTTACAGAGAAATGTCGGACCAGGGACACCCTATGACAGGAAGAAAGTTAGATATAGCAGCAGGAGAGGGCACCAACAGGGTGCCTCATCCTCGCACAGAATCAGCCCAATCTGAGGACGATACGGAGGTATCATCTCGACCTCCCCAGCAGTCTCCATCACGTCAGGAGCTACTTTGGACGGACGGTGTGACGGCACCACCTTTGGCAGTTTCTATACCCGTACGATCCGACTAGGAGGTCTGGAGCGTGGTGGTTATTCTAGCATAGATGATGGATGCTCAGCGCCAGTCAGTGCCATCTACAGTTGCAAAGTCATTAGGATGGCCTGGTAGTTCGAGGGTCCGAGAATTCCTAGCACTAAGTCCCCCGCAATTCACAGGGACATATTGGACCGAGGACCCTCAGGACTTCTTAGACTAGTTACAGAGAATTTTCAGTGTGATGCATGCTACACCCACAGAGTCAGTCGAGTTGGCGGTATTCCGGCTACGGGACATCGCCGTACTGTGGTATGAGAGTTGGAAGAGGTCCCGAGCGAGAGATGTTTCCCCTCCGACCTGGCCCAGCTTCTCAGAGGCTTTCTTGGATCATTACCTACTGCGAGAGATTCGACAGGCCTGGGTTGATCAGTTTCTACACTTGGAGCAGGGGTCGATGAGTGTTCGGGAATATGCCATGTGGTTTGATTCCTTGGCTCATTATGCGCTAGCTTTTGTTGACACAATGCTAGACAGGGTACACATCTTTATTATGGGGCTGAACCCAGAATATGTTGAGACCTGCATCACAGCTACACTACAAGAGGATATGGATATCGCCCGTGTGTAGGCTTTTGGTTAGAATATTGAGGGTATCAGATAGCGGCAACGGGAGATTAGGAGGACAAGTCAGGAGCAGCGTCGCAGGGACAGACCGGGTGAATTACAGGAGGAGTCCCATGGAGGACCTAGGCCACGGTTATCGGATAGGCCACCTAGACCCCTGCCTCCACCACAACGGAAGAGGAGCAGGTCTAGTCGTCGAGGGAAGCCAGAGCCCGGCGGAGGTTCGTAAGTAGTAGGTTCACAGCAACAGAGGAAGGTGGAGAAAAGTGGGTTTACAATACCACTTTTCCCTATTTGTTGTCGACACCACTCTGGAGCATGCAGGTATGGCTCCACAGCATGCTACATTTGTGGACAGGAGGGTGATCAGATGAGGAATTGTCCAGCTAGGGGTCAGGGTGACGAGGATCGACAAGATAGGTCCTCGAAAGGATCACGAGCTCCAGCATTCCCAGCAGGGTGTAGGCTCTCAGTTTCTGCAGGTAGAGGCTGAGGAAGATCAGGGGCCTCAGTTCAGGTGCCTGCCCAGACCGTACTTATGCACTATTGGGGCGACAGGATTTTGAGTGATCACCAGATGTGGTGACAGGTATGCTGAACATTTTCTCCCATCCTGCTTATGTGTTGATAGATCTAGGATCCACCTTGTCCTATGTTACACCGCTAATGGCTCGGAAGTTTAGCATTATTCCGAAATTGCTTCGGCGACCTTTCTCAGTGTCTACACCCCTTGGTGACTCTATTATAGCCAGAAGGGTCTATCGGGGGTGTATAGTAGAGATTTCCGGTCGACAGACTACAAAAGACTTGATAAAACTAGAAATGGTTGATTTTGATGATATTATGGGTATGGATTGGCTAGCTCCATGCTATGCCAATGTCGAATGTTGGACCAAGATTGTCCGATTCCACTTTCTAGGGGAGGCAGTACGGGAGTAGAAAGGTAGTACAGCCATGCCAAAAGGTAGGTTTATTTCCTATCTCCGGGCGAGAAAATTGATAGCAAAAGGGTGCATTTATCATATTGTCAGAGTTCAGGATGTTCGGGCAGAGCTGCCGACCCTTCAATCTATTCTAGTGGTAATGAATTTCCCGATGTATTTCCAGATGAGCTTTCTGGTATTCCCCCAGAAAGGGAAATTGATTTTGCAATTGATCTATTACCAGGAACTCAGCTATATCTATTCCTCCATATCGGATGGCTCCTACTGAACTCAAAGAACTAAAGGAACAACTGAAGGATTGGCTAGACAAGGGCTTTATCAGGCCGAGTACCTCATAATGGGGTGTGCCAGTTCTGTTCGTGAGAAAGAAGGATGGATCCCTCCGTATGTGTATAGATTATCGGCAACTAAATAAAGTCACTATCAAGAATAAGTACCCGCTTCCCAGAATAGACAATTTGTTTGATCAGCTATAGGGAGCGAGGTATTTTTCAAAGATTGACTTAAGATCAGGATATCATTAGGTCCGGATTCATGAAAAAGATATTCCAAAGACTGCCTTCAGTTCCAGATATGACCACTTTGAATTTTTAGTCATATCCTTCGGACTGACAAATGACCCAACAATGTTTATGGACCTGATGAACAACATTTTCAGACCATACATGGACTTGTTCGTGATATTATTTATTGATGACATTCTGGTGTATTCCCGCTCAGAGGCAGATCACCAGGGTCATCTATGGACAGTGCTCCAATTTCTCAGAGATCGCCAGCTATATGCAAAATTTTCTAAATTAGAATTTTGGCTGAATTCAGTAGCCTTCTTGGGCCATATTGTGTCAGATGCTGGTATATAGGTAGATACACAGAAGATAGAGGCAGTGAAAACATGGCCTATACCTACCAGTCCAATCGAAGTACGTAATTTCCTGGGGTTAGCCGGGTATTACAGAAGGTTCGTGGAAGAATTTTCCAATTTAGCAGCACCTTTAACCAAATTTATGCAGAAGGCAGCGAAATTCTATTGGGTGGAGGCATGTGAGCAGAGCTTTCAGGAATTGAAAGACAAATTAACATCGGCACCGGTGCTAGCATTGCCAGAAGGAACAGAGGGTTATGCAGTCTATTGTGACGCTTCTGGTGTTGGGTTAGGATGTGTTTTGATGCAACATGGTAAGGTGATTTCCTATGCTTCCAGGCAGCTGAGGAAGCATGAGAAGAACTATCCTACCCATGATCTGGAGTTAGCCGTGGTGATTCATGCCTTGAAAATATGGAGACACCACTTATATGGCGTCCACGTACATATTTTCACTGATCACAAAAGCTTGCAGTATATTTTCACCCAGAAAGAGTTGAATTTGCAGTAGTGTCACTGGTTGGAGCTATTAAAGGATTATGATGTGAATATTTTATGTCACCCAGGAAGGGCCAATATTGTAGCAGATGCCCTTAGCCGCAAATCCATGGGAAGCCTGGCATATTTAAAGCCCGAGCAGCAGCAATTGGCCCGAGAATTACATCAGCTAGCCAATTTAGCCATTCGTATAGTAGAATCAGGAGATAATGGAGCGGTAATCCAAAATACCGCAGTTTCATCATTGGTTGTGGAAGTGAAAGAACGGCAATATGAAGATCCTAGCCTAGTTCAGCTTAGAAATAAGGTCCAGCGAGGGAAAGTGACAGATTTCTAGGTAACCGGGGACGAAGTTTTGAGATATAGGGATCGCCTCTATATTCCAGACGTGGCAGGGCTTCGCCAGCAAATTATGGGTGAGGTACACTATGCCCCTTACTCTCTCCATACAGGTTCGACAAAGATGTACCATGATGTAAATGAGTTTTACTGGTGGCCAGGAATGAAAAAGGGGATAGCAGAATTTGTAGCTCAATGTCCCAATTGCCAACAGGTGAAAGCTGAACATCAGAAACCAGGCGGACTGACTCAGGATATAGCCATTCCTTTATGGAAATGGGAGGCAGTTAACATGGATTTCATAGTAGGGTTACCTCGTACCAGGCGTAAATATGATTTTATCTAGGTAATTGTCGACAGGTCGATGAAATCAACTCACGTTTTGCCAGTAAGGGATACCTTTTAAGCTGAAGACTATGCCAAGCTGTATATTAGAGAAATAGTCCGGTTTCATGGTGTTCCGCTGTCAATTATCTTTGATAGAGGGGCACAGTTTAAAGCTAAGTTTTTGCAATCTTTTCAGAGGGGCTTGGGGACGCAGGTTAACCTGAGCACAACCTTCCATCCTCAGACAGACGGGCAGGTAGAACGTACAATCCAGACGCTCGAGGATATGTTAAGGGCGTGTGTACTAGATTTTGGAGGCAGCTGGGATGAACATCTACCGCTTATTGAGTTTGCCTATAATAACATTTATCATTCAGCAATTCAGATGGCGCCTTATGAAGCGTTGTATGGGCGGAAGTGCAGATCCCCAGCTCATTGGTTTAAGGTAGGAGAATCAACTTTGATTGGGCTAGATATTATTCGTCAGTCAGAAGAGAAAGTAAAGCTTATCAGGGAACGTCTACTGACAGCTCATAGCCGCCATAAATCTTATGTTGATATGCCGCGAAGAAACCTAGAATTTAATGTGGGTGACTGGGTATTCCTGAAGGTTTCACCGATGAAGGGTGTGACGAGGTTTGGTAAGAAAGGCAAGCTCAGTCTAAGGTTTATTGGGCCTTATTAGATTTGCCGAAGGATAGGCCAGTTGGCTTATGAATTGGATTTACCCCTAGAATTAGAATCCGTTCACCCAGTTTTTCATGTATCAATGTTGAGAAAATGTATAGGAGATCCCTCCCGGATTGTCCCAGTCAAAGACGTCCAAATCACTGAGGAGTTAGCTTATGAAAAAGCTCCAGTAGCTATATTACATCGGCAGGCCGAAGACTAAGAACTAAAGATGTTGCTTTTGTTAAAGTGTTATGGAGAAATAAGAACCGAGAGGAGATGACCTGGGAGGCATAAAAAAATTTGAAAACCAGATATCCTCAGTTATTTTAGACTTAGTCAGGTTATGCAGCCAGAGGTATGTTGTTATTGTTGTTTCATAAGTTGCATTATATGCATGTATATGTGGAGTAGTTGACTTCAGTCTATTGTGAAATGAATGCCATAGTATTGTGTGGAGTACCTGGATTGGACTTTTCTGCATTTCAGGGTTTTTGGATAGTCCATATTACAGGGGAGACTTTGCCGAAATTTTTCCAGAATAAGAAATTACAAGTTAAAGTTCTTGCAAGTAGAAGTTAACATTTGAGGATGAATGTTCTTAAGGGGGGGGGGAGGATTTTACATCCCGTAAGTTTCTAACATTTAGTTGGCCTATTCGTATGTCGGTTGAGAGTTTTAGAGTGCCATACGTATGAGGAAAGGGCTCGGGGAAAGGCCGAATGAGTTCCAAGTTGGGATTTCGCGAGAGGAGGCCGAACCAAGCTGCCCATAGGGGAAAAGTGGCACGGAGCCTGGTCCTCCGAGTTAGCCATCATGGCATGGAGCTGAAATGGCGCGTTAGCCAACATGCCACGTTGCTTTGTATCCCGCTTCAAGTATATATAGGCCTCACCCTTAGAATTCTTGATAATTTTCATATAAAACTTGACCAGCAGAGTTGAGAGACGAAGGAAACATTTAATTTTTGTCCTATTACGCCGCTAAATGCCGTCCACATTAAAATTAACTTCGGGTATCAAAGTATAAGGCTGCAGGGAGCATTTCTACGGAGTTAGTTTCGTGAAATTCTCCCGGAGAATCGTTGTCCCACCGAGCCAAAGTTGTTGGAATTGTTCCAAATTAGTGTCTATACGATCCCAGGCTTAAAGTAAGTATTTCTCCCTTCTAGATTCGCGAGAAATTACAAGTTTTCAATCGTCTTTCGATAAGTTGAAGTATAGTCAGTATATATATATATATATAAGTTATTGTTTTCTTCAAATATAGTAATTAAGTTAGCCCTATTCTTCTGTTAATATGATTACAGTTGGGAAGAACAACTGAATACCAGCCGAACCTCGCCAGTTAATCGGTAAATAGCGAACGAGGTATGTTAAGGCATTCTCTTTTGGCAAGTTAGTTTCTTCAGCATAGCAATCCAGTATGAATCCCAGTAAAGTATGTCAGGAGGATGTTATCATGTTTAGTTGTTGATATCAGTTGAGACTTGTAATTGTATTGTTTTAGGCTGGATTACATGTATAGCTTCCATGACCGCCCCAGGGTTAATAGCTGTGTCGACTCGTCCGCCAGGGGCGAGGATACGTCACTCTACAGAATGGCATGCCATCCGCAAGGGACAAAGATGGGGAGCCAAATCCTCATATTTTCCATGGTTGGCCTATACATACCCTTGCCGATCACTTACGTTCGGGGTGTAGATATCAAGAGTCCTCCGAACTCAGGTACAACTATAGTTAGGGGCCTAGCGGGCCAAGTTGCAGACCCAGGGGATCGACAGGATGCTTATAGCTGGTAGTTGACTCAGTATGACCTGTATAGGGGTATGTAGATTGAGGTGTACTCACTAGGGCTAATGGGGGCCTAGGTGGGTTGTTCTAAGCTGATTGTACCTTCCGGCTTATGGGGGCCAGGTAAGGTTTATGTTGCTTTAGTTATTGATAGTTAGACAGTAGGACGCCTCGTTTGTCAGGTATGACCCCTACCCTCCTTATCACAGTTATGTTTAGTCCTGATTTCACTAATTCAGTCATTTTCAGTCTGTTTCCTTTACTTCAGTTATTGTCAGTTCTATTTCCTTACTTTCAGTTATTTAAAGTTACTGCTTTACATACTCAATACTTGTGGTACTGACTCCCTATTTTGGGGTGCTGCATTACTTGCCTGCAGGTATGCATAGACGAGGAGCAGGTCCCTCGTAGTTCCAGTCAGCCGCATAGAGCCATCAACTCCTTTCTTTCGGAGCTTGTGTGATAGAGGTTTACTTCTTTTTTCTTGTACAGTAGGGGTAGGCCGGGGCCATGTCCCGACCATCTTATTACTCCTAGAGGCTTGCAGATGGTGTTAATTCCCTATGGTTAGATGATATCGACCGTGTGGGGCCCGCATGTGATTTAGATTATGTGTGTTGACCGTGTGAGGCATTGTGTAGCTGTTGATTGATGGCCTTGTCGGTCATACCTCAGTTTAGTATCAGATTTTACTCTACAGTTATAACTAGATATAATGGAGGCCTTGTCGGCCCACATAGGACTCCCTATGTTTGTTTGTCTCTGGTTAGCTATTTATTTTCACAGGTGGCTATAGGCCTTGTTGGACGGGGGTTGTGTTTACAACCACTATATAGCCCGTTGTTTTCTTGATTCTAGAGTTAGAGCAAGCCCTACACCAGAGGTTCTTAGGCTCAGTTATCTCAGCAGTTCAGGTCCTAGTAGGGCACCAGGTGCCAGTCATGCCACCAAGGGCGGGGCGTGACAGAATGGATCCGGATAAATTGAAAGAACTGAAGGAACAGTTGAAATATTTGTTAGATAACGACTTCATCAGACCGAGTACATTACCGTGGGGTGTGTTGGTTTTTTTTGTGAGAAAGAAAGATGGCTCCCTCCGCAAGTGTACAGATTATCGGTAATTAAATAAGGTTACCATCAAGAATAAATACCCGCTTCCCGGGATAGATGATTTGTTTGATCAGTTACAAGGGGAAAAGTATTTCTCTAAGATCGACTTAAGGTCAGGGTATCACCAGGTATGGGTTCGGGAGAAAGATATCCCGAAGACAACTCTTAGGACTAGGTATGGTTATTTCAAATTCCTAGTCATGTCCTTCGGGTTGACAAATGCCCCAGCAGTGTTCATGGATTTGATGAAAAACATCTTCATGCAATATTTAGACTTGTTTGTGATAGTATTTATCGATGACATCCTGGTGTATTCCCCTTCAGAATCAAAACACTGAGATTATTTGCGAACGGTACTCCATATTCTCAAGGACCGCCATTTATATGAAAAATTTTGTAAATGTGAGTTTTGGCTGAATTTTTTGGACTTTTTGGGCCATATTATGTCGAATGCTGGTATTCAAGTAGATTCACAGAAGATCGAGGCAGTAAAGATATGGCCTCCAACTGAGGTACGTAGTTTCCTAGGGTTAGCTGGGTATTACAGAAGATTCGTAGAGGGATTTTCTACTCTATCAACACCTTTGACAAAGTTAACTCAGAAAGTAGCTAAATTTCACTGGACTGTAGCGTGTGAACAGAGTTTTCAGGAGTTGAAAAACAGATTGACATTAGCGCCAGTACTAGATTTTCCAGAAGGTTTAGAGGGTTACGTAGTATATTATGATGCTCCAGGCGTTTGATTAGGGTGTGTTCTGATGCAACACGGTAAGGTAATTGCTTATGCTTCGAGGCAACTGAGGAAACATGAAAAGAATTACCCCACCCATTATCTGGAGTTAGTTGTGGTGGTTCATGCCTTAAAAATACGGAGGCACTATCTATATGGTGGGCACATAGATATTTTTACTGATCATAAGAGCCTCCAATATATCTTTACACAGAAAGAGTTGAATCTACGGTAGCGTCGCTGGTTAGGATTGTTAATGGACTACTATGCAATATCATACAAGGAAGGCTAATATTGTAACAGATGCCCTTAGTCATAGATCAATGGGAAGTTTTGCACATTTGAGGCCCGAATAGCGGGAGTTGGCCCGAAAATTGCACTAGTTAGCCAGCTTAGCCGTTTGAATAGTAGACTCAGGACACAGTGGGGCAGTGATTCAAAATACCGCAGTATCATCCCTGGTTGTTGAGGTGAAAGAGCGGCAGTATGAAGATCCTAACTTAGTACAACTCAGAGATAAAGTTCAGCGAGGTGAAGTATCAGCTTTTGAGGCTACCAAAGATGGGGTCCTGAGATTTAGTGGTCGCCTTTGTGTCCCTGATGTAGCAGGGCTCCACCAGCAGATTATGGCCAAGGTACACTACTCTCGATACTCCCTTCATTCAGGTTATAAAAATGTATAATGATATAAAGGAGATTTATTGGTGTCCTGGAATGAAAAAAGGTGCAGCATAATTCGTAGCACAATGCCCTAACTGTCAATAAGTAAAAGTTGAACATAAAAAACCCAGAGGATTAACACAGGAGATAGCGGTACCTACGTGGAAATGGGAAGCAATCAACATGGATTTTTTTACAGGATTACCCAGTACAAAGCGTAGATTTGATTCTATCTGGGTGATTGTTGATAGATTAACATAATCATCTCATTTCCTGCCAGTCAGGACCACCTTCTCACCTGAGGACTATGCTAAATTGTATATCAGAGAAATAGTTCGATTTCATGGTGTCCCTACATCTATCATATTTTACAGGGGCCACAAGTCACAGCTAGATTCTAGAAGTCATTTCAGAAAGGATTGGAGACAAAGGTTAATTTGAGTACAACATTCCATCCTTAGACGGATGGGCAGGCAGAACGTACAATTTAGATGCTCGAGGATATGTTGCGGGCATGTGTGTTAGACTTTGGGGGCAGTTGGGATGGGCATTTACCTCTTATTGAATTTTCTTACAATAACAGTTATCATTCTTCAATTCAGATGGCGCCTTATGAGGCCTTGTATGGGCGAAAATGCAGATCCCTTATCGGGTGGTTTGAAGTAGGGGAGTCATAGTTAGTAGGACCTGATATGATTCACCACTCAGAAGAGAAGGTCAAACTCATCAGAGAATGCTTGCTAACAACTCAGAGTTTCCAAAAGTCCTACTCCGATGAATGATGTAGAGATATGGAATTCAATGTTAATGACTGGGTATTTCTGAAAGTTTCGCCAATAAAGGGTGTAATAAGATTTGGTAAGAAGGGCAAGCTTATCCCTAGGTTTATCGGGAAATATCAGATCCTCCAGAGAATAGGCCAAGTGGTGTATGAGTTAGACTTACCTCTAGAGTTAGAATCTGTTCACCCGGTCTTTCACGTGTCAATGCTGCGAAAGTGTATAGGGAACCCGTCCCGAGTTGTGCCAGTTGAGGATGTTCAGGTTACTTTGGAGTTAGCCTATGAAGAGGTTCCAATGGCCATATTAGATCGATAGGTTCGTAGGTTGAGATCAAAAGATGTTGCCTTTGTTAAAGTATTATGGAGGAACAGGAATAAAGAAGAGATGACCTGGGAAGCTGAGGATTATATGAGGTCTAGATATTCTCACCTATTCCAGGGTTGATCCAGATTATGCAGTTAAGATAAGGTTGTTGTTCAGTTGTTATTTTACTGCTTATGCTATCAGTACTGTTGCTTAGCTACACCCTTTTATTGTGTAATGGTTCTTATAGCATCTTGCGAGGCACCTATATTGGAATTTTCTGCGTTTCAGGTATCCAGATTGTCCGTATTACAAAAGAGACTCTACTGAAATTTTTCTAAATCTTGGTTAAGAGAGTTAACTCCTTTAAGCTTGAGAATGACATTCGAGTACGAGTGTTCCTGGGTGAGGGGGAAGGATGTTACAGCCCATAAATGTTAACGATTAGTAAGCGTACGCATGGACTTGTGATGAGTAAAAAGAGCTTGATGCGTGTGGATGAAAGCCTGGGAAGAAGGTTTGGGCGAGGCTAGGTCGCGAAGGGCCAGCACGACGCGCCAGCTGGCAGGCACCGGGCAGGGCGGCACGCCAGGCCCACTGTTGCGATGGGAGGCGCGATGTGGGGGGCCTATTAGCGCTACGGCCGGCACGTGNATATATATATATATACCCCCTTAGCTTGACTTTTAAGTCATTCTCAATTATTCTCTCAGCCAGAAGTAAGAGGATACGAAAATTTCAATCGTTTTTTGTACGATTACGCTACCAAACGCCGTCCAACTTTAAATTAACTTCGGGTAATGAGTTCTGGGCCTACTGGAAGCATTACTATGGAGTTATTTCTCAAAAATACGCTTGGAAAATCGGAACTCCACCGAGTAGAAGTTGCAAGAATTTCTCCAAATTGATTCCTATGCGGCCACAGGCTTTAGGTAAGCAATTCTCCCTTATGAACTCTCGGGAAATTATATGTTTTCAACTGTATTTTAGAGAATTTGAATTATAGTTGCTATTGGTATGAAAAGTTACCATTTTTTTCCTGAATTTAACATTGAAATTAGACCCATTCTTTCAGTATTAAGGTTACAATTGAAAAGAGCTGACAAATACAAGTTGAAACTCGTCAGTTATTCAGGAAGTGGCAATTGAGGTATGTTAAGGAGAATTCCCTTAGCAAGTTAGTTCCTATAGTATTGTAGTACAGCTTGAGCCTCATAAGAAAGACAGAAGTATGTTTATTGTGACTAGATGCTATTTTTAGTTGAGATTAGTACTTTATGTTTAGTTTGGGATTGACCCTGCCCTGTATAGCCTTCCGTGACCAACCCTAGGGTTATTAGCTGTGTCTTCACCTGCCAGGGGCTATATGACGTTGCTCCAAGGAGCGATATGTCATTCTAAGGGATGATGCGGAGGCCCAAAGGCTATATTATAGTCCATTACATGGCTGGACTATTATCTTTATGCCTTATCGGCATCACACCCTCGTCGAGCCTAGTTCCCAGGCTGTAGTTATCAGAAGTCCACTGGACTCAGATGCAACTACAAATCAGGAGCCGAACGGGCTCAGTTGCAGACCCAGGGGACCGGTAGGATGGCTATAGTTACCTATTGACTCATTTTGACCTGATTAGGGGTATATAGATTGAAGTGAAATCGCCAGGGCTTATAGGGGCACCAGGTTAGGTTTTTTTTTGCTGGATGTACCTTTCGGGCTTATGGGGGCCAGGTAAGGTTCTTGTTTGTACTATTTATAGTAGGTTATAAGGTTATATCAGGTTAACTCTCTATCCCTCCCATTGAATTGTTCTGCTTCATTTTCAGTATTATTCAGTCATTTTCTTTTACTACCTTACATATTCGGTACATATTGTACTGACGCCCATCTTGGGGCGCTGCATTCCTTGCCTTTAGGTGTGAATAGATGCAGATCAGGACCTTCTTAGCTTTCATCTAGAGTCAGAAGTACAGTTAGCTCCCTTCCTCCGGAGCTAATATTTAGAAGGTTTTCTCTTTTGATTGTATAGTCTATGGGTACATCGAGGCCCTGTCTCGACCATTATTCAACTCCTAGAGACTTGAAGGCTACAAATTTCCAGCTGTTCATTTGTTGTTGGTTGTGGGGGCCTATATATATTTTATTTCACATGATAGCCGTATGGGGCCTTGTTAAGCTGTTAGTTAGTGGCCTTGTTGGCTATAGTGTAGTTGTAGTAGCCTGACTGTTATTCTGCTAAAACTAGACAGCATGATGGTCTTGTTGGCCCGCATAGAACTCCCTTTTATTGCTTGTTGTTGGTTAACTGTGTTCTTTTACAGGTGGCGATAAAACCTTGTCGGTTGGAGGCTATATTTACAGCCAAGATATAGTTGTTGTTTTCTTGAATCGAGTAGCAGGCATGCACGAGATGTGAATAGGCCCAACCAGGTCAATCACATCCCAATGTGGCACTAGGTGCCAGTCATCCCTCCTAAGGTGGGGGCATGGAAAACTTGGTATCAGAGCAGGTCATATCCCAGGGAGTCTACAAGCCGTGTCAAGTAGAGTGTTGTCTACGGATGTGTTGTGCACCACATTCTATAGACAGGAGGCTGAGGGACATGTTAGGGTGGTTACTCTTCTTTCTCTTCCAGTTGTGCTATACAGCTGTGCTGTATAGGGTTGAGTTCCTTAGCTTACTATACTCTGCTTGTCTATAGAGAAATGTCAGACACAAGACAAACTACAACCGATAGGAGAAGACACTATCAGGGTGCCTCAGTCAGTGCCAGCCCGATCTGAGGGCGATATGGAGACTTCATATCAGTCTCCCTAGCATTCCCCACCCTACCAGGAGCCGTGTAGAGCAGAAGATGTGTCGGCACCACCTCCAGCGGTTTCTATACTGATACCATCAAATCAGGAGGTTTTGGAGCGCTGTGTTCATGTTAGCTTAGATGATGGATGCACAACGTTAGCCAGTGGCACCTGTGGTTGCTGAGTCTTTGGGAAGACCTGAAAGTTCTAGGGTCCGAGAGTTCCTCACTCTAATTCCCCTGAAGTTCACAGGGACAGACTGAGATGAGGACCCTCAGGACTTCTTGGACCAGATGTAGTGGATTTTCAGGGAGATGCATGCTACGTACAGGATATAGCAGTGTTATGGTATGAGAGTTGGAAGAGGTTCCGAGATAGAGATGTTCCCCCTTTGACTTGGTACATCTTTTTAGAGGCCTTCTTAGACCACTATTTGCCGCGAGAAATCTCACAAGACCGAGTAGATCAGTTTTTGCATCTAGAGAAAGGCTCGATGAATGTTTGGGAGTATACTATGAGATTTGATTCTTTGGCCCGGTATGCACCAACTTTTGTAGATACTATGCCAGCCAGAGTGCACTAGTTTATTATGGGGCTACTCCCAGAGTACGTGGAGACTTGTGTTACCGCTATTCTATGAGAGGACATAGATATTGCCCATATTCAGGCATTTGCTCAGAGTATTGAGGGGATCAGATAGTGAAAACAGGAGATAGAGAGGCTAAATTAGGAGCAACGCCATAGGGCCAGACCTAGTGACACCCAGGTAGAGTTTTAGGGAGGACGTCGGTCATGACTGTCAAGCAGACCATCCATGCCCCAACCTCCACAACAACAACATAGTGGTAAATAAAAACACTGGGGGAAGTCAGGACCCGTCGAGAGCTCACGAGTATCGGGTTCACAACAGCAGAGAGTGTTAGAGAAGAGCAGACTCACCATACCACATTGTCCTATCTGTAGTCGATGTCATCTTAGGGCATGCAGATATGGTTCTACTGCTTGTTAAACCTGTGGATAAGAGGGTCACTTGATGAGATTCTGTCCAGCTAGAGGTCAGGGTGATTGGACCAACAGGATAGATCTTCAGTAGGGTCACGTGCCCCAACACCTCCAGTAGGGCACAGACCCTCAACTCTAGCCGGTAGAGGCCGAGGCAGGTCAGGGGCATCTAGTTCAGGCCGAGGCTGGATGTTGTGATAGGTATGTTGGACATTTTTTCTCATTTAGTTTATGTTTTAATAAATCCAGGTTCCACTTTGTCTTATGTTACACCATTAGTGTCCCGGATGTTCGGTATAACGCCAGAATTGCTTCAGCGACCCTTTTTAGTGTCTAAACCCATCTGTGATTCCATTATAGCTAAACAGGTCTAAGGGGTTGTACGGTAGAGGTTGTTGGTCACTAGACTTTAGCAGATTTAGTGGAACTAGAAATGATTGATTTTGATGCAATTATGGTATGGATTGGCTAGCGCCATATTATGGAAATGTAGAATGTTGAACTAAGACTGTCTGATTTCACTTTTCAGGGGAGGTAGTGCGAGAGTGGAAAGGCAATGCAGCCTTGCCAAAAGGTAGGTTCATATCCTATCTTTGAGAGAGAAAGTTAATAGCAAAGGGTTACATCTATCATATTGTCAGGGTTCAGGATGTCCAAGAAGAATCCCCGACTCTTCAGTCCATTCCAGTAGTCAATGAATTTCCAGATATGTACCCAGATGAACTTCCTGGTATTCCCCCAGAATGAGAAATCGATTTCTCTATCGACTTGTTACCAGGTACTCAGCCTATATCTATCCCGCCGTATCGAATGGCTCCGGCTAAATTGAGAGAACTGAAGGAACAATTGAAAGATTTGTTAGATAAGGGCTTTATCAGGCCGAGTACATCACCGTGGGGTGCACCAATTTTGTTTATGAGAAAGAAAGATGGCTCCCTCCGCATGTGTATAGATTACCGATAGTTAAATAAGGTTACCATCAAGAATAAATACTCGCTTCCCAGGATAGATGATTTGTTTGATCAGTTACAAGTGACGAAGTATTTCTCTAAGATCGACTTAAGGTCAGGGTATCATCATTAGAGGCGAATCTAGAATTTTTGAAATATGGGTGTACCACTAAAAAATTATATATATTTGAAATTCATGATAAGAAAAAGGAGACAAATCACAATTCATAGTGGTTTCTATACTGGACATACTTTTCTCACATATCCTCTGTATATTTTTTTGCTTCATTATACTAATACTTGAGGGATAGTTCTGCTTCTAATTCCTCTACTGTCAGAATGCCAAAGCAGATGTGCCTAAATTTGAATCTATATTTTGGTATTAATCAATTTTTGATTCTTGGACTACTATTCTCGATCATGAATCAACAACTTGAATTTTAAATTACTTTTGCATTTTATAGAAAGGTCAACTCCTACCTCCCATATTTCTCATTCCCTATATGGTATATAGATCACTTATAAGTATTCTTGTATGACTCATTGGAAGCATCCAGGTCAGTTAGTTTTGTGCATGTGAACATGAATATATGCATTAGTTTTCTTTTCATGTCTAGTATGTTTCAAGACTATATGTGCAATTTGCAGTGAAATTGGTTCTTGATGGAATTTCTTAGAATAATATAATTCTAGCCTTTCACGGTTTCTTATAACTCTATTGTGCTCAGTTAAGCTTTTAAATTCCATGCTTAATATCTTTGCATAATCCTTTCTTCATGCTTCTGTTTATATTGAAATAAGTATAGTTGAATTTTTAGGGGGTCAAGAACACGCATTATGATTTAACTTTATATTACATTCAATTTACTTGCTGTTTAGTTAGTGATATGTGATAGAAGCAAGTAAACATAATATAAATTAGAGAGATAAATCAAAGAGAAGTAAATCTAAGTATTTCTAATGTGCATGTATGTGGTCCTGAGACCGTTGCACTTAGCTCGAGAATAGACTCTTCAAGTAACTTAAGCCAAAATTGAACAAAGCATAAATAAAGTAATGGAAATTCTTGGAGCCCAATAAAGTAACGTTTTTCCAAAATTATTGCTTTAGAGAGAAAAGAGCCTATCCTCTCTCAAGGGAGAATGGACGACTATTTATAAGCTATATATTAAGGTTCTAGCTGATAGCAAAATGCCATAGGAGCCCTAAAGTACCACATTCTATATCATTGTGCCACATGTCCAGTCCATTGGGGAGGTGTCGAACAATTTTTTCATCACCTTATTCAGATTCATACAAGTTGATCCGTGCACCTGAGCACCCTAACATTCTTGTCCCCTGCTTGTCTTTTATGCCATGTCATCGGGGTCAATGACTCCCCTATCCATATTCTTAATGAGACAATCATCCTTTCGCCACTATCTTGAGGATAACTGCTGCCTAGTTCCCAGCCTTCGTGGCTTCAATAGCCCTCTGCTCGTTCGGGATCTATTGATGGAGCCACGTGTTTGTCATCTAATTCTTTCCCATATAGATATTACCTACACTTTGTGAAGGCAGAGTCATGCGACTCCAAGAAGCAGGAAGAATGACTATTTTTCAAATTTCTTCAGGCAGGAAACTCGATGTGGAAACCTTATCATCATACACTCCACCATTTCCTCTTTAATAATTGTGGACACATGTAGACTTCACATTACACCAAGGGGACCTGAAAAAATACAAACATTACCAGCTTACTTTATAAAAATATCCCCTGATTTGCGTCAATTCCTTTATTTTCTAGGCAAAACCCTCTTCTTCTCTACCTATTTTCTCTTTCTGGCACACTGCTTTCTAGCATCTGCTATTTCCATCGCTTTCCTTTCTACTTAAATAGAAATTCTATTTAGAGATATCTCTTCAGATGTCCCTTTCATTTTAGACGGCGACGCTACTACCGCTCTCATTGAGTCTACCTATGCAATTGTAGCCGCATTGACTATGGATGGAAATGCCATCTTTTATATATCCCTTTGATAGAGGAGCTCTTTAGCCCATGGGTGGTGAATTCATAGGAAGTTGAGTCTTTGACCGATTTAGTGATCGCCAAAAAGTTAAATTTTAGTAAGGACTGCTTCCATTACACCTTTAGGGATGACATTTCCCCTTTGAGGACTTACTCTTTTATGCACTTTATTTTGATAGTTTCCAAAAGTAACCTTACCAAGTTAAATTAGATTGTGGTTGGGCCGATGATGTTGATATTCTCTCCCCCCTCCTTCAAAGAATATCTCAACCATTAAGCCAAGCTTCACGGGGGTGTATACTTATCCTTTCACCATAATATTTGGTTGGGGATCCATCTTCAGCCTCATCATCCATCTGTTTGAGAAGTATGTCATCTTTATTGGTCAGATGGTTCCTACAGTCTAGTCAGCTCTTGTATTCTGGTCATCACCTCGGCCTTGGGTCTCAATTTCTCTCTAGATTACTTTATCCATCTATACACTCTTCGAATTATTCTAGAGAAGCTGTTCACAGTTAAGTGTCAGGGAGCAAAGGGTGTTCTCTCATATTTGGATGAAATGGGTCATCTTTGAATCAATAAATGTGTCTTCATTTGCACCGAGCACCTTCTCCACTGTGCATCTTAGCTAGAGGAATGGAATTGTCGTGGTAAGTGGCCTCCTTCAGTTTTTGCTTTTCATTTCTTCGGCAAATGGTTGTGAAAACAATTCAACCTTCTCTTAAGAGGGTTCCTTTTCTTTCTTATCCACTCCCTGGGCCCCCTCTCTTGTTGAAATTTAGCCATGGGTCCACATGGTATTAAGTTTCATACAGTTTGGGGAGCGTAGCTGGGGTTACATTATTGAGCAGATCTATTGGTCCTAAAAAGACCATAGTGAGTTATATTTAGATTCTCCCAACTTTTTTTCCGTATATATTCCTTACTGCCATTACTAACTTAACTTCTTGGCTCAGGGATAAAGGTAGACAATACCATAGTGAGTTATATCTGGATAACTTCCTCTTGACTACCGTGGGATCCGAGTTCACTCTACATCAGCATATCAAAGAGAGATCAAAAGAGGCCCATGGGGAAAGAATCTTGAAAAAAAGAAAAAAAGGAAAGATACTATCGGTGGGTTTTCTTACTTCAAGGGGATTCAAAAGGAGCAGAGGAGAAGCTTCCTGAAAGAAAATTTCCATGGATAGTGAAACGCATACCGATTTTGGGCCGGATATTTTGCCTTCTCAGAAGTGCTCACTTAGGTAGTGGAAGTGAGTAGTCAAGTGATGCAGCCTAAAAATAGTGGGGCAAGAAAGGAGGTTGGAGGCTCGACCCTCTTCTGGGTGGTTTCCCTAGAATTTCCTTCTTTCGCGCTTTGAAAAGGTTTCTTAAGTCTCATCTCCAATCAAAAGATCGAGGCTCCCATGAATGATAAAGAACAGGAGGGTCTATATCCATCCCTACCCTCCAAGTGAAGGATGATATTTTAAAGGGGTTACCAACCCGAGATAAGCAATGTATTCTCAAGAAAACCCTTTATCACCTTTCTTGGGTATGGCCCTATGCCCTTCTCCTTGTTTTTCTCCTTATCTCCTTTCAATAACAGTTTATTTTTCATAATGGAATCTTTGTATGTCCAAGTTTTTCTCTCGTTCTATAGGAAACGAGAGACTATCGCGACAAGAGAGAAAGCATCTACAGGAGAGTGTCACCTCCTTAGAGGCACAGATCTAACTACTTGAGGATCAGTACATTGCTAATAAATAGACTTTGGAAGTTGCAAACAACGGGTTGTCCGAGCTGGAGTATCAGCTAACGTATTGGTCCCAGGAGCTCAAGGCCCTCCTCAAGAAAGAAAAAAAGGCTACCAAAAGGGCAGGCAAAACTGATCAGGAGGCTTCTCAATTTCTAGCCCTACTAAATGAGAGTGCTATCAAAGCCGCATCTTCCGAAGTGGAAGTTTCTTTTCTTGACAGTAGAGTGAAACTACTTTATCCCACCGAGGAGGCTTTATATGAGAAGAAGTTATGAAACAGAGTTCTAGCGAAGACCTTAAAGAATAGCAGGCGTAGACATTTGGTCGTGAAATGTCTCCTTTTAGCTCTTTGGCGGTGATGAGTTGGTAATTTACCAACTCATTTGGTTCTTAAGCATGAGTATTGCTTTGTTTTAACATAGTTTAGAAAGGTTTTATTCCTTTTCTCTTCTTTTTGTGTAGGAATTTGATTAAAACTAAGAAGATAGAGGAATTGAACTGAAAGAAATTTGCTGGAAAAAAAACAAGGACATGCGTGCCACAAGTTTGTTTAGCAGGTGTAACACAGGAAAATCTGGAAATTTGCTGGAACCAAACATGCGTGCAGAAGATTGGCATCTACAAACCATAAATGTTAATGTAGACGTTTAGAATGAGCACTACCTAGGCCTGAAGAGGCATCTGCGAGCCACACATTGGCACCTGCAAAATGCAGGTGTCAGTGCAAGTGGCCCACATCACTTTTGAAGGGAAAAGTCATCCAAAAAGGAAAACATGTACCTGAGAAGCTTCCAAGGGCATTATTGGATAGTCGTGCAAGGACTTTTAGAGGAATTTTACCCCATTTGTGATAGAGAATACATTAGAGAAGAGAGAGAGAGAGAGTAAGACATAGAGAATATTGCGGAGAGTGATAGAGATAGTATATTTTTTTTATTTTCTTCTTAATTCTCTTTGGGAAAACACCATTGTTGAAGGATCCAAAAGCTGAGAATTGATTTTATTTTCTAATGATGAATGGAATTGAGGAATTTTCCATTGGTATAATTTTTTCTTCCTTAATTATGAGTAGCTAAATTTCCTTCTAGGAGTGCCAAAAGCGAGAGAAACCCCATCCCTCTCTTTCCTTTTTTTCACCCCCATGTCTCCACACGGGGGGAACATGGGGACGTAAAAAAGGGTGGATAATGGGTGTTTAGATATAAGTGGATATTGATTAATTGATCTTAGATTTGAGTAGAAAGCATAGATCTATTAATTTCTTCAAGTTCTAATATGATAATTAATGGTTGCAAATGTTAATTGAGCTCTCTAACTTTACTTTTTCTTGAAACAGGGAAGTGAAGTTGGGTAAGACTACAATAGTGAGGAATTGGAGTTTTATTCTATGGGTTAGAGATAGAAATAGTCTAAAGCCAATTCAAACCCTATTAAAGAATTAGAGCTAGAAATAGTCTAAACCTTTCCTCAAGCATTATTTGGTTGTATAGTAGATTTTGGCTTTAGGGTTTGAGAAAATCCCAAGTAGACACACTCTTTTTGTTGAGAAACTTAAAGTGTAGCCTAAAGCCAAGACTATCCATGCACTAATTGAATCTAAGGCTCTTAGTCAATACCTATCAAATCAATTCCCTATTAAATGCACATCCCTAGCATCTCATCTTTCTAGCAACAATTGTTTCTCTCCTTTCTTTGATTTAAGTTTACCTTTGAAGTTATTCAACCTATTTCCACAAATTTTATTTTATTGTTTCGATATGATGCATGCTTGTGTGAATTAATTATGATGTTTGGTGAATCTAACCTCCAATCCTTATGGATTGGACCCCAACTTTTTATTGGGTGACTTGTTTTGCAACGACCATAGCCACCTCCCTAATGGGAGAGTTGTTTTGTATGTTATAAAAAATGGCGTCATTGCTGGAGATTGGCATTTGATTGCCATTTGTTGTTTGTTGATTCATATTTGTGTTGCGTCTTATTTTCTTTTATGTTGGTTTGTTGTTTTTATTGATTGAATAGGATAAATATAAGCCATACTAGCGTGGATGGATTTATGGATGTGGAGGATGATCCACTAGCTCATGATGTGGCTGGTGCTATTCACCTACCTCCGTCGGTAGGGAATGCAGTGTTCCATGTTACTAGGTACCATGTTTCATCTCATTCAGATGAAAGGATTGTTTGGTGGCCTTGCTAGTGAGAATTACAAATGGCACCTAAGAAATTTCATTGAAATCTACAAGCCATTCAACATTTTAACCATCAGCCAGGAGTCCTTTGACTAAGATTATTCCAATTCTCTCTCACTGGAGATGCTACAATTTAATTGGAGGAGCTACCTCACGGGTCTATTACATCATGGAACGAGTTGAAAGAGGCGTTCCTTGACTGGTTCTTTCCGCCCTCTAGGATGCTACTATTACATGATGAGATCACGAATTTTTAGTAACTCCTGGGAAAATGAATACATGAGATGTGGCTAAGATTTAAAAAGAAATTGGCCATATGTCCAAACCACGGGTTGTCAGATGGATTGCTTTTACGAAGTTTCTATTGGTCACTTGATTCAATTAACAAGTCAGTGGCGAATAATCTAGTTGGTGGTTCAGTCATGGACCAAGCCTTTGAACTTGCAAAGGCCCTTTTAGATGAAATGACGAAAACAAACTGAGCATGACACAATACTGAGGTGTCCTTGAGTGCACCTTCAAATCAAATGATGAGTGATATGAGAAGAAAGGAAGAAGAGAGGGATGAGACACTGGAAAAAGTGATGACCCAAATGGAGTTGCTTGCTAATCATGTGATGGGGTCCAAAATCAAAAGTGTAAATGCTATTGAATCCCAAAGGACCCACTCCTTTGAGACTGATGCTCCACATGCTAGTTTTGATAAAGAATGTCAATATATGATGATCCAAATGATGGTTCTCATCCGGGGTACCAAGATGCAAACCAAGGCCCTCTGTGTACTCGTGATGGGAATCAAGCTTGTAGGGATCGTAATATCCAAAGAAGAGATAGGGATGGCTAATAAATAGATTGGGAGAGTGAGAGAGAGGGTGATAGATATAATCACCGAAGCTTAATTCCATGCATACCTCCTCCGAAGGCTGATGTGGCTTCGATGCAAACAAGTGCTAGTGATCCTAGCAATCTAAAAATTAAAGAAATGTTGGCTCGGGTGTTGGAAATAGTTGAATCGACTGATAATATAGTGAAAGAGTTGAAGGGCGAGGTATCCAACCTTGCTCAAATAGTGAGTGTACATTCAACCTCCATCAAACACTTCGAGGCTCAAATGAACCCTTGAATGAAGAGCATTCTCCCTAGTGGAACTCTGCCAAATCCAAATAACGATGGCCATTGCATGGAAATCATCACTAGGAGAAGAAAGGTAGTTAAGAATATGGGCGATAAGCCTAATGAGGATGTTGGCACAAAGAAGTATGATGAGAAGTTGAAAGACGGTGTGCCAAGTGCACCTATGATACTTGATGATGAGAAGATGGTGGAGGAGGAAGGGGTTGATAATCCTCCTCAAGTTGTGAGTAATGATGAAGAAGGAAAAGAGGCTCCAATTTCTAAAGTCTAGGTGCCTAAATTTCCACCTCCTTATCCCAAGCGGCTGATGAAAAAGAAAGAGGACAATCAGTTCAAGAAGTTCATTGACATGTTCAGCAAATTATCCTTGAATATCCCATTGGTGGATGTATTGTTGCAAATGCCTGGATTTCTAAATTCATGAAGTATTTGTTGAAGAAGAAAAATGTAATCGATGTGGGTACAGTGAAGGTGTTACATCATTGCAGCTAAATTATGTCCAGCAATTTATCTCCAAAAAGAGAAGATCTAGGGGCTTTCACAATTCTATGCACCATTGGAGTGTATTTGTTTAACAAAGCCTTATGCAACCTAGGGGTAAGTATCAACTTGATGCTCCTTGTTATTTTTAAGAAGCTAGGCTTGGGGATTTTAGACCTACTTTGATGAGGTTGCTTATGGCAGATAGATATATAAAAAGGTTGGTGGAGATACTTTTTGAAGTGTTAGATAAGGTTGATAAATTCTTCCTCCTGACAGATTTTGTGATGCTAGATTATGATGTGGACCTCGAGGTTAGGGTGCCCATTCTTGGCTACCAGACGTGCATTAGTGGATGTTGAGTTATAAGAACTTAAATTCAGAGTTGGTGGCAATGATCTCAAATTCAACGTATGCAAATTGATGAAACCTCCGGATGATTGCAGAGTTGTGGTAGTGATTGACGCGAGGGATGAGTTGGTGGAGGTCCCTTATGAGGAGGTCGAACTTTTAGATCCTTGTTGACTATTGAGGTGATATCATCGAGCCACTGATGTTAAATCAAGAACTTCTTGGGAGGCAACCCAAATGTTTTTCAATACCTTTTAACTTCACTTCTTTGTTTTTTTGATTGATGTAGGAATGCAGAAGTTGGAATGTGGCAAAAAGTTGAAGAAATCAGGGCAAGGCACTTGTGCTGGAATTGCAAAAGCAAGTCCTCCTCTGCAGCATGCAGGTGTAGTACAAGACATGCCCAGAATACCTGGAAAAAATGTTCAAAAATGATGTACCTGCACCTCATCTGTGAAACGCAGACATAGATCTGTGGCACATATATGCGACAAAGGTCCAAAGTAGTACACTGGTAGATCTAACCATCACATGTTCTTTACATACATTTCATAGATCTACATCTGCTAAACTCATATGCAGGAGCAGACGTAGGTATAAGGATTTTAAATTGGCTGACCCAGTTGACTAGCCCGGGCCAACATATGACCCGCGACTCTTCACCTTTCCTACCTCCATAACCCCAGCTTTTCGACAATTCTTTCTCCATTTTCACTCCCCACTCTTCTCCATTTCCTCTCCATTTATACTATATACTCCCCACACTCCATTACTCTATTTTCACATTTTCTTTGCTCTTCCTTCACCAAATTGTCGGACCTCCGGACAGAGCCGCCATCGGTGACCATTTCCACTTTGCAAAGATTCAAATTTTCACTGACCAACTACTTCTCACTCATTTCTTGGTATGCTCCTTTAGCAAAACTTCCATCTCTATGTGTTTGTGGAGCATTATAGTTCATGAATGAAAGTTGTATTCTCTCCATTTCCCTAACGTGTGCCCTTATGTTGTCTTGCTATCAAATTTTTTTTGGATATGTGTTGGGTTGATGTGAAATTGAAAATGTATGGGAAATTTCTTGCTTCATTTGATTTTTTATGATTAGTATGATGAATTATGCCATGAAATTTAGTTGAGTTTGAAGTTTGAGTAACCTACTTATCACGACCCAAGCATGGACCCCGGATCAAGATACAGGACTTAGAACCACGAATGACATCAACTAAACCATGGTACATTCATAGCATGATTTAAAAGCATAATCAAGTGGAAAACAACATGAGCATGAATAAACGGAAGACTGAATGTCATAAAGAGTAAACAAAATGAGAACATCTCAAAACTAAACTCAAAAGCCGGACATACTAAGTCTGTATCCGAAAAGCCTCTACTATCTAATGAGATGCTGGGACAAGCCCCCAGCCAACTCTAAATCTGAAAGTAAATCAAACATAACAAGTCAAGACTGATAGATGTCCTTGGATGATGAGGACTCACCCTAAAACAAGATAGATCTGAACTGAGCGGGCGCTATCTAGTGACGAGACTGGAAGGGATCACCTGAACCTATATCATGAGCCGATATAACATAGAGTATGCGATCATGAAATGTACTAAGTATATAAGTAAAGAAACATGTTAGTAATGTGATAGTAAGAAATCATGCATGAAAGTCAAGATTGATCATGAAAGTAAAATAGTAAAAACATAGGATATTAATCATAGACTGAAACACCATAGGTCATAACGTCATAAATTATGAACATACTTATATATAGAAATTAAGCAACAATGGGAGATTCTTATAACTGACATGCCCCATGTGAGAATATTGGAGCCCAACCTGTAAAACCCTAGTTGGGAAGGTTTCCGTACCTTGTCAAATGTAGGACCATAAAAAGACGTGATATCACTTATGGGTAGCCCATACGGACATGGGAGACACTCTCGTGGAGGACCCCATCATGGCTACATTGACATGTAGTTCTGAGACTTGGGTATGCTGGAACCTCGGTCTACTCGGTGTTAAATACTAGTTCCAAAACATATATAGTGTTTATATCATAATCATGAAACATACTTGATGTACATAAGCTAGTTGAAATCATGAGATTCATAACATGCATGAAATACTTGAACTAGCCATGAAAGAGGCTTGTGAGTTGGCTATGATCAAAAACATGATACTTGTAAAAGCCATGCATACTTGAGGGAATCATAAAATTTTAAAATCCATAAAATTCATGAAGGGTTCTTGTGTAAATCATGCATAATGATCATCAAACATAATTTACTTAATAATATTTAAATCATAAATCATAGGCTTGAAATTTCTTAAAACATGCATAAGGTTTGAAATTTCTTAAACATGCATAATAGAGCATAATTTCTAATATCTTAAAAACATGAATTTATAATCAATTTGTGAGTAAAATATTCCCATTACACTTAAATTATACATTAGAACATGAGGGGATTGGACCCATAAAAATAGCATAGATAATTTCATAGAATGGAGTAAAAAACCTAGAAATCAATACGCTTGATTAGGAACTTAAATTCATGAATTAAAGGGGAAATTTGGGCATGAAGGTGTAAGAAATCCCTCATTCATGGCCCTACATACCTAGGTAAACTGATCTTCAAACTAGCCTTGAAATCCTAAGAGAATTGGGGAGAATTCTCGCTTGATCTTTAAAGAGAATCTCAATATCTTGCATGCATGGGAGTCTAATGACTTAGAATCGACTAAACCCTCTTAAAATACTCCTCTTAGGGCTTAAAACGACGTCATTAAAAAGTAAGGATCTTGGAAATTTTAAAAACTACCCCCGAGAATTCGCATGAAAAACCTAACTTCTAGCTACAACAACTAATACAATGGGTCGCTGTCGGATATGACAGGTCGGTAGACCATCCGTTGTTTCTTGGAAAAATTATGGCACTCTTCTGGTTCTCCAACCAACGACCAGATAGGAAGAGTCGTTACTTGCAACAATTAATCATCACTTTATTCATCGACACCATGCTTCTCACCTGCCTACTTCTAAACTCCAGACAACGGATACAACCAATGGGTCGTAACTCACCCCAACGGGTCGTTGCACCCTTTTGTTGTCACTAGAACATATGTGACCCCTTATTCAACTCCATTCAATGATCCCTCAGGATGGCCCATTGGATTATCCAATGATTCATTACTATGCTCATTGTTTATGGGGGAACCTTGGCTGGACGCTTAAAATGGATCACACAACGAGCCATTGTTTCCAACAACGACTCCTTTCTTGAGTCATTCTATGACTCTGATGAAATTTTTCCTTTTTTCTCCGTTAACCCTCGGGTCTAATCTTAGAGACTTTTAGGGTGTTACATTATCTCCCCCTTGGGAACCTTCATCCTCGATTATAGATTAAGCATATAGAAAGGTTAGGGAAGGAACTACAATCCCAAAACTAAACAATTAAAGCTAACAACTGACGAAGCGACTAACTCCAAACTGAAAGACATGACTGAACTGAATTCATGAAACATACATACATGCAATGACATGAAAGAAGCCCGGAGACATGAATTTGATATGAAACTGAATAGAGTACTAAGGAGGAAACTGATACTCCATGTTGGAACTGAACCAGAAGGGGAAAAATGTGGGTATCTAGCCATCATATCTGCTTCAACTTCCCATGTATCCCCCTCAACAAGCTGATTTCTCCATAACACCTTCACTGAAGCTACTTCCTCATTTCTCAACTTCTAAAACTGACTGATAACGCTCAAACTCACACTCTTGATAAAGTATGAAGAGGACATTGTCAATAAAGAACCATCAAAGGTTGGGGTCGATCCCACAAGGAATAAGGTAAGGATATAGAATAACGCTAGTATTTAAGCTTTTAAGTTTGTTATCTCCAAAAAGAGGGGTTTTATAAAAGCAATTATAAGACAAGATTGAGATTTGATTGTTCTTTATCAATATTATGAAATTAAAATAGGGTAAGTGTTCCCCAAGGATTAATAACTACATCAAGTTTTACACTTGTGATCTATCTAAATGCTTACTTGAAGAACTTGATAACTAGGATTCATCAAAATGACTGGTTTGTCCCTATTAGATCACTATACTTAAACACCGGGTGAGGTCTCATGAGCAATTTTACTTCAACTATTATCAAATTTGTCCCAAATTAACAATCCTACATCCGCAGCTCAAGTTATACAATGACCTATAAAGATCAATGCTTTGTTGTAATTCTCTTTTTCTAATCTCTACTTCTCTAGGTTCAAGCAAGTAAAGAATTTGGGAAAGTCTTAATGTTGTGCTTCGCTAAGCAACATTAAATATGAAGAGAATACAATACAAGTGTTTAGCATTAGTTTAGAATCACTTTGTGCAACCCTAGTTTGTTAATTCACCATAGTTCCTACAACCCTAGTTGTGGTAGTTTTAGCCTCTCATAATTGTAAGATAATTATAATGTCACGACCCACCTCGAAGGGCATGACTGGCACCTAAAGCCATATTGGGACCTGGGATGAGCTAGTTGGGAAGATGCACCTTTGGTGCTTGCTAGTAACTCAAAGTCAAGAAAACAACGAGCTATATCGCCGGTATAAACACAGCCTCGGGACGACAAGGCCATGTAGCACCTGTAAGGGAAAACAGCTAATCCAACAAACAAGGTGATAAGAGGAATCCTATGTAGGTCGACAAGACCACCATGTTGTCTAGTTATAACAGAATGAAAATAGGCGATCATGTGCATACTAAAAGTTTACAAGGATGCTAACTAACCACCTAAACTAGGCCCCACACAGCCAACAAGAAAAATATAACATACCTAGACCCCACATGGCCAACAATAACTAAGGACTGAGAAACTATAATTTGCAAGCCTCTAAGAATAGAATAATGGTTAGGACAGGGCCACGATCTATCCAAAAGTTGTACAACAAAAGGGCAAACCTTTTCTAACCATCAACTCCAGAGTAAAAGAGCTGACTGAACTGCTGACTCTGACTGGCAGCTAGGAAGGACCTGAACATCATCTATCCACACCTGCAGGCAAGTAATGCAGCACCCCAAAGATGGAAGTTAGTATAATATGTACCAAATGTGTAAGGTAGTAATGAAAGCTAAATAAAGTCAATAGAAGAACTAAAAGTAATCAATAAGTAGGATACGAATTTAACCTAGATAACCTCACAATCTGGAATATAACTAACAAGTATATATATTCAAACAACAACCTAGCTGGGGCCCCATAGGCCTGGAAGGTACAACCAACACAAAATAATCTACCTGGGCCCCATAAGCCTCGACAAGTACAAGCAATGCACACTCCTCCTATACGAACTACTATAGGCCCGTAAGAATGCTGTGACTAAGGTATACTCGATATCTGATGCTGTATCTGAGCCTGGTAGGCTCCTGCAACTGGGTCTGAGCCGTTTGGGCTCTTGTAGCTGTGTTTGAGCCATTTGGGCTCCTGTAGTCATGCCTGAGCCGTCTGGGATCCTGTAACTATATTTGAGTCGTCTGGGCTCCTATAATTGTATCTGAGTCATCTGGGCTCCTATAATTATATTTGAGCCATTTGGGCTCCTGTAACTGTATCCAAGCCGTCTGGTCTCCTATAGTCATGCCTGATCCGTCTGGGCTCCTGTAATTGTATCTGAGTGAAATTATATACCGTGTTGCCAAACTACGCCCTATGTAGGCTAATTTAGCAAGGTATGCTAACAGCCATCCTCAGGCCTCTGTGGCCTCAATGTGGTGACAAGGAACCTACTAATCCTTCTAATCAGTAAACAACTAAATAGGGGATTCCTATGTTTCCTCTGGCGATAATCAAAGTTGGGTATAAACCTCCCAACGAGGAATACTATACTGTAACCTCAATTCGTCTCATACAAGCTAACCATAATACTATAGGCACAAGCTACTACAAGGTATTGACTGCATCGGATGAAGAACAGAAGTAACTTTCTGAGAGGAATTAGCCTTAACATACCTTGAATGCCAATTCTCATCTATCCAATTAGTTCCAACCTGCAGCTAGCAATTCCACCCAATTGCAGCTTCTATGCTAAAAGAATAAGGCTATTTTCAATACTAAGACTCGACAAACAACGATCCTTTCGATAATAATAACTATAATTCAACTACATTTAATTCGACCAAAAACTTACAATATCTCGAGAGTTTAGAAGGGAGAAATACTTATCTATTGCTTGTAGCCGCTTAGGACTCAATTTGAAGTAATTTTGACAACCTTTACTTGGCGTGGTTCTGGCACAATGATCGAATTTTCAATAAATAACTCCACAGAGATGCTTCTTGTAGGCCTAGAACTCGTTATCCAAGGTGAATATGCATTTGGAAGGAGTTTAGCTGTGTAATTTGGCGAAAAACGAAAGAAAAATAGGAGAAACCCTATGAGAGCTTGAGTTCTGACTTGGGGAAATATTTCTTATCATTTAAACATGAACTTAACTTGTATTTATAGGTGGGATTCAGTTGGAAGGGGGAGCGGCGCGCCACCCATCGTGCCAGGCAGGAGATGTAGCATGCCGGCAATGGTGCCAGGCTGGCTGGTGCGGCACAGCGCCCAGGGCACCTGGCCTCCAAACCCAACCTCCTGCTCGTTCAATTCCATGTTCATATACTCAACATGCGTACGCAGGCATCCGTTAAATGATAAAACTTATGGGGTTTAACTTCATCCCCCCTAGAGACATTCGTTCCCAAATGTAATTTTAAGCTTAAGAGACTCAATTCCTTTAAATGTTGCTGGAAAAATTTTGGCAGATCTCCTTTGTAATATGGACTTATCAAAAACCTAAAACACAGAAAGTCCAACATAGGCGTCTCACAGGACGCTATAAATGACTACCCCACAATGTAGAAGTGAACAACTGAACATTACTAGTAATATAAGCAATAGAGTAACATCTGAACAACAATCTCACATTAACTGTATAATCTGGGTCAGGTCTGGAATAAGTGAGGATATCTAGACCTCATGCCGTCCTCAGCTCCCAAGTCATTTCTTCTACATTTCTGTTCCTCCACAAGACTTCAGCGGAGGCTACATCTTTAGTCCACAGTCTATGGACCTACTGATCTAGTATAGCAACTGGAATCTCTTTGTAGGATAACTCTTTAGTAACTTGAACATCCTCAACTGGAACAACCCAAGACGGGTCCCCTATGACTTCCATAGCATTGACACGTGAAAGACTGGATGAACATATTCTAGCTCTGAAGGAAGTTCTAACTCATATGCCACTTGGCCTATTCTTTGGAGGATCTAATACGGGTCAATGAACCTAGGGCTAAGCTTGCCCTTCTTGCCAAATCTTATCATGCCTTTCATCGACGAAACTTTGAGAAATACCCAATCATCAACATTTAATTCCAAGTTTCTACGCCGCACATCGGAATAGGACTTCTAACGACTATGTGATATTAACATCCATTCTCTGATGAGATTCACTTTTTCTTCTAATTGATGGACCATATCAAGTACGGTCAACCCTGCCTCCCCTACTTCAAACCATCCTATGTGGGACTTACATTTCCGCCCATATAAATCTTTATAAGGGGCAATCTGAATAGTAGAATGATAACTGTTATTTTATGCAAATTAAATAAGGGGTAGATGCTTGTCTCAACTCCAAAGTCTAGCACACACGCTCATGGCATATCATCGAGCATCTGAATGGTGCGCTCTGCTTGCCCGGCAGTCTGGGGATGGAAATCTATACTCGAATTAACCTACGTCCCCAAAACCTTTCTGAAATGACTGCCAGAATATGGCTATAAATTGTGCCCCTCTATTAGAAATAATGGATGCTGGAACACCGTGTATTTGAACTATCTCCTTGATATACAACTCAACATAGTATTCAGCTGAAAATGTAGTCCTGACTGGAAAGAAATGGGATGACTCCATAAATCTGTTGACAATGACTCAAATGGAGTCAAATTTACTCCTGATGCGAGGTAATCCTATCACAATGTCCATATTAATAGCTTCCGATTTCCACATTAGTGCTATTTCCTGAGTCATTTTGCCAGGTTTCTAATGTTTAGCTTTTACTTGCTAGCAATTCGGACACTGTGCTACAAATTCTACTACATCTTTCTTCATTCCAGGCAACCAGTATATCTACTTTATATCATGATATATCTTCTGTTATACCTCAAAAGCCCAAAGATCAGACACGAGAGTCAAAATTGGGAAAAGGTAAAATTGATGTTGCAGACTCAGGATGAGTCGTGAGGACAACCCACGAGTCGTAAAGTGACTCGTGGGGAGGCCAGGGAGGAGTTTGGGAAGTTGGAAGGAAAAAGGTCCCCACGGGCGTGGCAACGACTCGTAGTCAGACCCCACGAGTCGTTAGGTCAGCCATGGTGAGGGGAGGAGGAAAAGAGAAGGAAGAAGAACAATGTACATCACGACTGGTGACCACGAGACGTGGTCACCTCTAATGAGTCATGGTGTTAATCACTATGATCCCAAAAGACAAGGCCAGGAAGTACACCTGACGAGCGAGGGAATGAGTCATTGCCCAGGACCACGAGTCGTCAAGTCATCCGTTACGACCACCTGGCAGTAATTTCCTGCGAGTTTAGTAAGGGCCTTTTTGTAATTTCTAAATGTCCTAAAGCCTAAACTACATCGTTTTAGCATAGGAAAGGTGGGTTTTTAGAGGGATAATTTATTGTATGTCCTCATTCATGCATGCAAGAGTATAGGGAGGTGATCAAAGGGTGATTTAAGGTTTCCTTCTTCAATTCCTTTCAATTCCTTTTGGGCATTAAAGGGAGAGTAAGAATCAGTTATTTCCAGGTATGTAAGGTTCCAAATGGGTATTTTCATTCACACCCATGCCCATTCCCTATGAATTCATGAAAAATCTATCAAAAATCTTATGGGGTTTTAAGTTTAATTTCGAGAAAAAAACTAATGAATTACTAATGGGTCTTTTTGATTTATGATATATATCATATTTTATGGATTTAGATCAAATTCTACCATTAATTTCGATTATAAATTTATCTTTTTCATTTTCTACCAAATCAAGCCTAATTATGTATGATTTATGATGAATCGATTTATGATCTACTCTCTCATTTTAGATATTTACAAACCCATCATGATCTATGATTTGAAATATGAATTTATTCAATTACCCATCTTGATTTGAGGATTTACAAGTTATATGTATGATCTACAAGTATGCATCGATCCTATGAATTATGAATTTATGTTTTGGCCGAGTCATGGGCCTTGATTCATGGCTAGTTCACGTATTTACAAGCATGTTTATGATTATCATTAATTAACTAGCCCATGAACTCATACATGATATACAATGAGCACTATATATGTTTTGAGAGTAGTATTGAACACCAAGAAGGTTCGCGGCCCAGGTTCTGCACCGGATCTCATAAACTACGTGCCACCGTAGGTATGTTGGAACCTCCTTCGTGATTGTCCCTGGACCAAATGGCCCTCTTCATGGTGATATCACACTTTCATGTTTCTATCCCTGGCAAGGTATGAACGGCCTCCCAACTAGGTTTATAAGTCGGGCTCTATGTGTGCTCATATAGGGTATGTCGGTTAAGAGAAGTCTCACACTGTTCCTCATGATTTATGCATGTTTATGATTATGTATATTGTCTCAAGTCATATTCAATAAAGCTTTTCTTTTATGATTATGATTACGATTGTATTACAAATGTTTTGAAAACTTGAGCCTTATGTTATATTGTGATATTTATGTTATGAGCATGTTGTCCTACTCTTATGTTCATTTATGAGTTTTAAATATTTTAAATGTCTGTTTTACTTACCTTGCATATTCGATACCTTTCACGTCTGACTGCATAGTTTCTATGTTGTATCATTTCGTGATACAGGACCCGGTTCTCAGACTCATCTCCATCAGTAGTCCATCTCAGAGTTAGCTACCAGCTTTATTGGTGAGTCCTCATGTTTTCAAGAGCCATATGTCTAGACATTGAAGATGTTCTTTTGTTCCGTTTTGCCGGGTTAGTTAGGGATATTGTCCCATCAACCTATCTTATGTGATAGAGGCTTTCAGACCATATCTAGTACTCAACTGAGATGTATGTCTAGTACTTCCTGATGGCTATGCCATGCTATATTACGTTTATGTTTCCGCTATGTTTTGTGTTTAGTCTTTCGCTTAATTTGAATGAAGTTAGGTATGCTTATGCCATGGGTTGAATTGGGACCTCTCAGGATTCCTTTTCCCGTGTTTATGATCCAGGTCTACTCTCAGGTCGTGACATCTTCATCGAACCTGGATGCAGAGAGTAATAAGAATAATATACCTCTTCCATAATCTGCCGGCAGAGCCCTTCTACATCTGGAACGCAGATTCGACCTCTAAATCTCAAGACCCCGTCTTTCGTTAACTCTAAGGCAGATAATTCACCCTGCTGAACCTTTTCTCTGAGCTGCACTAGATTAGGGTCCTCATATTGCCGCTCCTTTACCTCTATAACCAGGGGTATTACTGTTGTATTCTGAATCACAACCCCATTATCCTCTGAATCTACTACCCGGATTTCTAAACTAGCTAACTAGTGCAGCTCTTGAGCCATTTCTCACTGTTCAGGCCTCAGATGTGCTAAACTGTCCATGGATCTGTGTCTAAGGGCATCAGCTACAATGTTAGCTTTTGCTGGGTGATACAAGATGTTCACATCATAATATTTCAGCAATTTCTAACCAACGACGCTGCCGCAAATTCAACTCTTTCTGCGCTAAGATATACTGGAGGCTCTTATGGTCAGTAAAAATATTCACATGCACACCATAAAAGTAATGCCTCCATATTTTCAGCTAATTCTAAATCATGGGTGGGTTAGTTCCTTTCGTGCTTCCTTAGTTGCCTCAAAGCATAGGCAATTACCTTACCGTGTTGCATTAGAACACACCCTAACCCAATGCTTGAAGCGTCACAATATACAACATAACCCTCTGAACCTTCCGGTAAGGCTAACACTGGTGCAGATGTCAATCTATTTTTCAACTCCTGGAAACACTGCTCACAAGCCTCGGTCTAATGGAACTTGGCATCTTTCTGAGTCAATTTGGTCAAAGGTGCTGATAGAAATAGAAAATCCTTCCACGAACCTTCTGTAATATCCAGCTAACCCCAGGAAACTGCAAACCTCAATTTGAGTTGTAGGTCTAGGACATGTCTTTACTACCTCAAATTTCTGTGAGTCAATCTAAATACCAACATCTAATACAATATGGCCCAGAAAGCTACGGAATTCAACTAGAACTCACATTTGGAGAACTTCACATATAACTAGCGATCTCTAAGGATCTAGAGTACTATTCGCAGATGATCTCTGTGTTCAGCCTCTGAGCGAGAATATACCAGAATATCATCAATGAACACTATCACAAACAGATCTAAATATGACCTGAAGATACTGTTCATCAGATCTATGAAGACTGCTGGGTCATTTGTCAACCCAAAGGACATAACTAGGAATTCAAAATGACCATACCTAGTTCTAAAATCTATTTTCATAATATCTTTTTCCCGGACTCGCTCCTGGTGATATCCCGATCTTAAGTCAATTTCGGAGAAGTATTTCGCCCCTCGCAGCTGATCAAACAAATCATCTATCCTTAGAAGGGGATATTTATTATTAATAGTAACATTATTCAATTGCCAATAATCTACACACATACGTTGGGAGCTATCTTTCTTTCTCACAAACAGGACTGGCGCACCCCACGACAAATTACTAGGCATGATAAAACCCTTATCTAACAAGTCTTTCAACTATTCTTTCATCTATTTCAACTCGGTGCGAGCCATTTGATACAAATGGATGGATATAGGTTGTGTACCTGGTAGCAAGTCGATAGAAAAATGGATCTCACTCTTTGGGAGAATATGCGGGAGCTCATCAACCACTCGGATGGATTGAAAAGTCAGGTATTCTGCTTTCATATCCCGAACCCTAACAATATGGTAAATACAACCCTTCGCTATCAACTTTCTCACCCGAAGATAGGATATGAACCTACCTTTTGGCGTAGCTGCATTGCCTTTCCATACTCACACTGCCTCCCCTAGAAAGTAAAATCGGACGGTCCTGGTCCAACACTCCACATTAGTACAACATGGTACTAGCTAATCCATACCTATAATTACATCAAAATCAATCATTTCTGGCTCCACTAAATCTACTAAAGTCTGGCAACCGATAATCTCTACTGTACAACCCCGGTAAATTCTCTTAGAAACAATAGAGTCACTGACGGGTGTAGACACTGAGAAAGGTTACTAAAGCGATTCTGGTGTTATACCAAACTTTTGAGCTACTAATTGAGTAACATAAGACAAAGTGGAACCGGGATCTATCAGAGCATAAACTGAGTGAGAGAAAACATGTAGCATACTTGTCACAACATCTGGTGACTACTCTGACTCCTGTAACCCTGGTAAAGCATAAGCGCGGTCCGGACCACTATCTGAACCAGATACACCTGATCTACCCTGGCCTCTACCAGCTGGAGCGGAGGGCTTGTCCCCTGTAGAAGGTGCTGGAGCATATGAACCTGCCAAGGACCTATTCTGCTGGTCCCGATCATCCCAGTATCTATTCAAACAATCCCTCATCATGTGTCCCTCCTGTCCAACGGAATAGCAGGCGGTGGAGCAATATCTGCATCTCCCTAGATTTCACCTATTACAAGTACTGCAACATGGTATAGCTGATCCCATCTGGTCTGGACCCCTCTGCTGCTGTGAGCATGACACTCGTGAACTTTCACTAGGACCTGACTGTCCATGATGATCTGATCTGCTGCCCTACTACTAATAAAATGGGGGCTAGTTGGCCTACCTGACAAATGAGGCCTAGGCCCACCTTGAAAATCTACCTGAAAGTCTACAGGTCTTGCCCTGCGATGCTGCTTCTGACCTTCCCTATCAATCACGTATTGACGCTTCTTGATTTCCTCTATGTTTTGAGTAAGGGCCTGAATTCGTGAGATGTCCATATCCTCTCGCAGTGTGGCTGTGATACAAGATTCCACATATTCTGGTTCAAGTCCCATAATAAACCAATGTACCCTGACTGACATAGTATGAACAAATGTTGGCGCATATCTGGACAAGGAATCAAACCTCAACACATATTCTCTGACACTCATTCTGCCTTGCTCCAGATTTAAAAACTTCTCCACTCTGGCCTATTGGATCTCTCAGTGCAAATAATTGTCAATGAAGGCTTCATAGAAGATAGGCCATGTAGGTGGGGTTAATTCTCTGCCTCGGGTCCTTTCCCAACTTTCATACCATAAAACTATTATTTCTCGCAATCGGAACACTACTAATTCAACTTATTCTGTCGAGAAAGCATACATGACCCTGAATATCCTCTATAGCTAGTCTATGATGTTCTGAGGGTCCTCACTATGATCTCTTCCTATAGACTGCGGAGGACTCAAAGAAAGGAACTCGCGGACTCTCAAACTCCCGGACCCCTCAGTATGCTCGAAAAAAGCTAGTACAACTGGCTGAGGCTGACGCTGGGCAGCCATAATCTGAACCAACATGTATACTACACTCCTAATCTCCTGATCCAATGGCACCGGGATGGCTGGGGATGGTACTAGTATGTTAGCCACGCTAGAGGGCTCCTGGAGTGGCAGAGAATGACAGGGAGACCAGGATAAAGTCTCCCTATCGCCCTCAAATCGGGCCGACTCTTACTAGGACCCCCTGCTTGTGCCCTCTCCCGCTGCAGTATCCAACTCCCGACCAGTCATGGTCTGTCGTGCATCAGACATCTACTCTATAGATAAGAAGAATAATGTAAGCTTAGTGAGTTACCCTATACAATATGGCTCTATAGCACGACTAAAGGAGGAAGGAGGGTAACCACACTATCCTGCCTCATAGCCTCCTGCCTATAGAATGTGGTGCACAACACAACTGTCACGCCCCGCCCTGGGGGGTATGACTGGCACCTGGTGCCCTAGAAGGACCTGAACTACTAACTGGTAGGCCTAGGCACATCTGGTGCCTGGCTAGCT
>JACEIK010002483.1:84415-147429 GCA_018107945.1 Datura stramonium
CTTTTCCCGGGCCTTTTTCTAGCACGTATGGCTTTCAAATATGCTTAACCAACATGCGAATAGGCCATCTAGATGCCGGGAATCTTACGGGGTGTAACAACAACCATAGATTAGAGTCTACTTGACACGACTTGAAGACTCCCTGGGATACGGCATTACTATGATACAAAGTTTGTCACGACCCACCTTGGAGGGCATGATTGGCACCTAATGCCATACTGGGACCTAAGTTGACCTGGCTAGCATATTCATCTTTGGTGCTTGCTAGTAACTCAAAGTTAAGTAAAAAACAAGCTATATCTTGGCTATAAACATATCCTTGGGCCAACAAGGTCACACAACACCTGAAAAAAATACAGTTAGCCCAACAAACATGGCGATAAGAGGGATCTTTTGCGGGCCGACAAGACCACCATGTAGTGTAGTTATAACAGAATGAAAATAGGGGATCACATGCATACTAAAGATGACAAGGCTTCTAACTAACCAGTTAAACTAGGCCCTACATAGAAAACAAGTAAAATATAACATATGTACGCCCCACACAGCCAACGACAACTAACGACTAAGAAACTATAGTCTGCAAGCCTCTAAAAGTAGAATAATGGCCGGGACAAGGCCCGACCTACCCAAAAGCTGTACAATAAAAGAACAAACCTTCTCTAACTATCAACTCCAGAGTAAAGGAGCTGATTGAACCGCTGACTCTGACTGACATCTTGGAAGGACCTGAACCACGTCTATCCACACCTGCTGGCAAGTAATGCAGCGCCCCAAAGAGGGGCATCAGTACAATATGTACCGAATATGTAAGGCACTAATGACAGCGGAGTAAAGTTAATCGAAGAACTGAAAATAATCAATAAGGAGGATAAAAATTTAACCTGGATAGCCTCACAGTCTGGAATATCTAGCCAGTATATATATACAAACAAGAACCTAGTCGGGCCCCATAAGCTTGAAAGTTACAACCAATACAAAATAACCTACCTAGGCCCCCATAAGCCCCGACAAGTACTAACAATGCACACTCCTCCTATCGGAAGTACTATAGGCTCGTAGGCATGCTGTGACTAAGGTATACTCGTTCTCTAACAATATATCCGAGCCTAGTAGGCTCCTGCAACTGGGTCTGAGCTGTTTGGGCTCTTATAGTTGTGTTTGAGCCATCTGGGCTCTTGTAGTCATGCCTAAGTCGTGTGGGCTCCTATAACTGTATTTGAGCCATCTGGGCTCCTATAACTATATCTGAGCCGTCTGGGCTCATGTAACTATATCTAAGCTGTCTGGGCTCCTATACACATGCTTGAGCCATCTGGGTTCTTATAACTGTATCTGAGTAGAATTATACACCATGTTGCAAAATTATGCCGTATGCTGCCTAATTTAGAAAGGTACACTAATAGCCACCCTCAGGCCTCTATGGCCTTAACGAAGTAACAAGGCACCTACTAATCTTCCTAATCAGTAAACAACTAAATAGGTAATTCCTACGTCGCCTCTGGCGATAATCAAAGCTGGGTATCAACCTCCTAACGAGGAATACTATACTGTAACCTCAATTTGTCTTGTATCAGCTAACAATAACACTATAAGCACAAGCTACTACAAGGTATTGACTGCATCAGTTGAAGAATAGAAGTAACTTGCCGAGAGTAATTAGCTTTAACATACTCAAATGCCGATTCTCGTCTATCCAATTAGTTCCAATCTGCAACTGGCAATTCCACCCAATTGCAGCTTCTATGCTGAGAGAATAAGGCTATTTTCAATACTAAGACTTCGCAAAAAATGATACTTTTCGATAATAATAACTATAATTCAACTCCATTTAATTTGGATGAAAACTCACAATATCTCAAGAGTTTAGAAGGGAGAAATTCTTACCTATTGCCTGTAGCCACTAAGGATTCAGTTTGAAGTAATTATGAAAATCTTTACTCAATGGGGTTCCGACACACCGAGCGAATTTTCAAGAAATAACTCTGTAGAGATGCTTCTCGTAGGCCTAGAATTTGTTATTCAAGGTGAATTTGCATTTGGATAGAGTTTAGCTACGTAATTTTGTGAAAAATGAAAGAAAATAGGAGAAACCCTTCAAGAGCTCAAGTTCTGTCTTGGGGAAATATTTCTTATCATTTAAACTTGAACTTGTATTTATAGGTAGGAGTTGCCCACCCATCGCGCCAGGAAGGAGGTGCGGCGCGGCGCCCAGGGTGCCTTGCCTCCAGCCCCGACCTCCTGCTCGCTACATCCCATGTTTCAATACTCAACCCCCGATCCCTTACTCATATGCGTCGTACTCCAAAACTCTCAATATACGTAAGCACCCGTCCGTTAAAACATAAAAACTTATGGGGTGTAACATATAATCATTCACAGATAAACACATAAGTTAATACTTACAACAATGATTGAAAGAAAACCCGCTTTATTATTGCAAGAACTGATGATGAATAGTACAATAATAATGAAGAAAATTGAAGCAAGAAAATTTCAAAAACTAGAATTAAAAGCTAACAACAACTTGTCTCTTAATGTGTTTCATGTAAGAAAACTTAAACTGCGGCTCTCTCTACCGAAAATAACTTAAAAAGTATTTATACAATTATTTTGAACCTTCTCCTAAGTAAACATGGAAACTATGAAAAACCGCTACATACTTCACCTACGACTCGTAACAAGATTGTACGGGTTGTACCTTGACTCATACATTGGCTGGCCTCTGCTGAATTTGGCGAAGTGTTTTGAACTGGTACGACTCGTACCATGATCCTACAAGTCATACAATCAATTGTGGTTTGATACTGAGAAGTCTGGCAATCTTTTGAACTTTATCAT
Source organism: Datura stramonium (assembly GCA_018107945.1). NCBI lineage: Eukaryota > Viridiplantae > Streptophyta > Magnoliopsida > Solanales > Solanaceae > Datura > Datura stramonium. The sequence goes on from JACEIK010002483.1 coordinate 87,257, forward strand.
GGATGGCTTGGAATGACTCGTACCTCAGTTCTACGACCCCTGACTCCTTCTCGTACCTTGAGTCCTGTCAGTTTCACTTCTTCTAAACTTCTCCATGATTCCTCAGTATGGGTCTTAGGTAGATCATACGATTCGTGGTTGCTACCTATCCTCGAAGACTTAGCCTGAGCATCATCTTCTGAAGTTTCTTACAACTACCATGGTACGGCTCGTACCATGAGCTGTTAGTTGCCTTCGCCTTAACACTCTTGTCCTGGACTTTTCCATGATTCTCAGTACGGCTCGTACCAAGATGGTACAGCTCATACCAAGGTCCATACTTAGCCACTTTTCTGTAATTTTCTCCATCTTCTGCACAAATCACCTCCAACATCTATTCCTGAAAACAAAGTAAAAGTGCCTCATATCAATATAAACACACCTAGTCCATGCTTATTACCCAGTTTTAAGTGTCAAAAGTGCTGTAAACTCACAGCACATTGCTAACGATCAAGGATCTCAACCAGAACCTCCTCATAGGTAAGGCTATCCTTAAAACCTATACTCTCCAATGGGACAACTAAGGCTGGGTCACAATGCACTTCTTTAATAAAGATACATGGAACACTGGATGTACCGAAGCTAATTTCGCTGGTTGCTCCAACTCATATGCCATTTTTCCAACTCGCCACAGAATCCTATGAGCACAAACATAAAAGGGACTAAGCTTCCATTTCTTCCCAAACTTCATCACTCCCTTCATGGGAGACACCTTTAAAACTACGCAATTATCAACCTTGAACTCAAGCTCCCTTAACCTAATATTCATATAAGTTTCGGATGACTTTGAGCTGTGTTCTACCTTTCTGTAATAAGATGAAACTTCTCCATGAATCTGGCCCTATCAAAGTAGCCTTGCCTACCTCAAACCATCCAATAGGTGATCTACATCTCCGCATATAAAGAGCCTTAAATGGAGCCATCTGAATGCTGGAATGATAATTGTTATTGTAGGCAAACTGAATGAGAGGCAAATGATCATCCCAACTCTCAACATATCCTCAATAGTCTGAATGGTCTGCTCGCCCTGACCATCTATGTGTGGGTGAAAAGTTATTCTAAGCTTTACTTGAGTACCAAGACCCTTCAAAAATGATCCTCAAAATTGAGAGGTAAATTGGGTACTCCTATTTGAGATGATGGACAAGGGAACTTCATTGTAACACCCCCAAATTTTCCTATAACAGACTCAGACACTTTAAGAAAAATCCATAAAGAAAACCAGAAAAGTTCGCTTAGATGACTCACACAGCTGGCCATGATTAGTACAAACAGACCATTGTATGAGCCGTTAATACTCAGTCGATCCCTCCCTCTGAGAAACAACAGGAGGAATAGACGGCCTGTGGAAGCGTCCAACGAGACGTTGTTCTCACTCGTTGTCAGAAGCAGTGGCCAAAATGGGAGGATAGAACGGACGGTTGGAACAACGAATGGGCTGTTCTACCTTCCATCGTCTGGAGGCCCAGTTTCCCCACCCATTTCAATGAGAGGTACCAACAACCTGTTGATACATCCAAAACGTTGTTGTAACCTCCCGTGGTTTCAGTCCAGTAAGTCCAACTTCAGAAACCAGAACAAACGACAGATTTCAACGGGCCGTTGTTTGAACCAACGACCCGTCCTGAGATCCGTCGTTCAGGGTCGGGCAGTTTTCAATTCTTTTTGCCAGGGGTATTTTAGTATTTTCCCAACTTTTTAAACTTGAAACCACGTTGTTTTGGGTTCTTATAGTACATAATTAAAGGGGTAGAATGACCCTTTCCATTCATTCCTCTTAACTCCCTCAAGAAAAGAACGTAAGAACTTCTCTGAAAGCATAGAGCAAGAGCAAGGGTTTAATATTCTTCTTAGTTGTTCTCCCCTTTTGTCCCCCAAAACTCTCTCTCTGGTTCACTTTCAATCCTAGCCCTAAGTTTGCTAATTGAAGATATTGTTATCGTTTTTGATTAATTTATGTGGAATCCTATCCTATGTTAATTGTAGGTATTTTCCACCAGTTTGTAACTAAAATAATGCTTGTTCCAGTGAATTAGAAATTTATACCTAGCTCTTGTAAAGTCAGAAATTAAAATCCTGTTTAAGCAGTGAATTCTTGAGAATTTCTTGCATCTTTTAGAGTTAGAGACTCCTATAATAATTGTAGGTGTTAGAAATTTAGTTACATGTATGTTTGTTAGATTAAGTTAGAAAGTCTATATACTCTATATTACTCAGAATTATCGGTCTAGCCTCAGCCAGATCTTAGCAAACCTCCGAGTTAACCAGAATAATATCAGCTGATAAGTTTGACCATAGAATTTCTCGAGGTGTCAGTGGTGTCTCTCAGTTATAAGAATCAGACTCAGATTATAGTTTATTGGTCCATTAGGCGGTCATGACATTTCATTTATATACATTTATAGCTCTGACCAGCCCCAGGACCCCAGTTCAGCTTACAGTTTGTTCTTAGATGGTTATGATGCTTCCAGATAAGCAGCTCTGACCAGTCTAGAACCTATTTTCAGAATTTGGTTCGATAAGACTCTCAATGTACTTTCAGTTATATGTACTTGACTAGTCTTGGGTCCTAGTTTTGAGCTATTAGCCTAGCAGTTTAGTATAGGTTTCCAGTGGGAGTAGGACTTCGCACCGAGCGGACCGGGGTTCCAGCGCACATAGGTTCCCAAAACTACGTTGTCACCGTAGGTCACAGTTACTGATTATTGGCCTAATTGGCCCCAGACTTTTGTGATCACCCAGTTCATGTCTTTATACCCTAGCAAGGTATATTAGGTCCTACCGGTGGGTTGTATACATCTGACTCCATGTCTAGCTCACATGGTTATACGTTGGTTATAGACTCTCCCACTAGTCAGTACCGTCCAGTCAGCTCAGTTCAGTTTCAGCCCTAGCAGCTCAACTCAGTTTTGTATAGTATCTCAGACTCAAAACTTTCAGACTTTGGGCATGCCTTTGACCACCAAAAAGGGTCATCTTGACCATCTCAGTTTACTACAAATTGTTCAGTTCAGTTATCAGCTGGTCATTGCATGTATTTTCAGTTCAGTCACCTATATATTTATCATTATGCTTCTTTCACTTACTCAGTACATTCAAAGTACTGACGCATACTTTTATGTTGTATCGTTTCATGATACAGTCACAGGTTCTCAAATCCAGCGTCGTTAGCCGATTCGTTCAGATCTCTCTATCAGCAACAGTAGTGTGAATCCTCATATTCTGAGGGCATTATTTCATTAATTTCAATTTTATTTATCATTTTCAGTTAGACATAGAGTTAGCTGGGGGCTTGTCCCAACAACTCCTCAGTTAAATGGCTTTCAGACACAAACTTGATTTTAGATTCTTAGATATTTTAAATCTCTATGTTTAGTTTTAATTTTCAAAAATGTTATTATGTATTATTTCAAAGCTTCTTTCATCTAGGGTGTAGACTTGGGGCGTGATAAACATTGTATTAGAGCCTTGGGTTTAGAGTATCCTCGAAAAGTCTAAAAGCCGCATTGAGTATAGTCCTTTTCATGGGTGTGAAGCGCGCCACACTTATGACGAGGAGGCTACAAGATGTTATTAGGAAAACACCCTTTTGTCATACTCCTTATCATGCATTAAAGTTCAACTCTAAAAACACTCTTCTAACTTGTGTTCTATTTCTTTTCAGTGAACCATGCCTCCCAGACACGGTAACGGAAGAAAGGCTGGTAATGCCAACAGACCTACCCCACCAGCCCTAGTGGCTCCTCAAGATGATTCCATATCTACCGCTGAATTCAGGGCGGCCATCCAATTGATGGCCCAAACAGTCACCAACCAGGTGAACTAGCAGGTGGTGTCGATGAACACCAATGAGTCAGCAGCAGCTGCTAGGGTGCGGGATTTTACTTGAATGAAGCCTCCATCATTTTAGGGATCCGAAGTAGGGGAGGACCCCTAAGAGTTTGTGGATGAAATCAGGAAGATTACCCATATTATGGGTGTCGGCTACTCCGAGAGTGCCAACCTAGCTGCCTACAAACTTAAAGGGGTAGGCCAGATCTGATATGAGTAGTGGAAGGAGGGGCGACCAGCGGTAGCGGGACCTGTAGAGTGGGAGGAGTTCAACATAGCCTTTCTAGACAGAGTTTTACCTTGAGAGCTTAGGGAGGCCAAGATAGCGGAGTTTATGAACTTGAGGCAAGGAAATAGAACAGTGGAGGAGTATGCTCTGGAGTTTACCAGGCTATCAAAGTATGCTCCGGATATGGTAGCCGAGCCAAGGGCTCGCATGTTGAAATTCGTGAATGGAGTGTTGAACCTAGTTCTTAAAGAGTGCAGAACAACAATGCTGATTAGAGACATGGATCTCTCCAGTCTAGTTGTCTATGCTCAGCAGATTGAGGCTGAAAAGCTGAAGGATATGGAGCGAAAGAACAAATGGGCAAGGACTGGCCTGTTAGATTGCAACCATTTGAGGTCTGGCGGTGGTAGCCGCCCACAGCAGTAGTAGTTGAGGGCCCCAACACCCAGTTCAGCCAGCGCCCCTACCTTTTGGTCCCATCAGTACTGGAGGGGTGGAGCATCTGTCTCTCAGTCTCAGAGTTTTAGTGCTGGGAACAGGTATCCAGCTTGCCCCAAGTGCAGCAAGAATCACTCGGGGGAGTGCCTTCTGGGCAAAGAGGGATGTTTTGGGTGTGGACAGCTTGGACACAAGCTTAGGGAGTGCCCGTCAGCAAGGAAAGGGAGATCACAATCCACCACATCATCAGCCCCAGCAGGTCAACTAGCTCAGCAGGCCAGCACATCAGGTACAGATGGCGGTCAGTACCAGTATTGTTTCTATGCTCTATCTTCCCGTTAGGATCAGGAAAACTCACCTGACATAGTTAATGGTATGTTATGTCTCTTCCATCTAGATGTGTATGCCCTCCTAGATCTAGGAGGCACTCTTTTGTTTGTGACTCCCTATATAGCATTCCAATTCAACATCAGTCCAGAGGTCCTCTCAGAATCATTCTCAGTCTCCACTCCAGTTAGTGAGTAAGTTAGAGCCAGTCGGGTGTATAGAAACTTCCCAGTCTCAATCCTAAATAAAGTTATTCTAGCTGATCTTGTAGAGTTAGATGTGGTTGACTTTGACCTTATTCTCATCATGGATTGGCTACACTTCTACTATGCCTCAGTTAATTGAGGAACCAGAGTCGTCAAGTTCCAGTTTCAAAATGAACCAGTGTTAGAATGGATGGACAACAATTCAGCGCCTAAGGGTAGGTTTATTTCATACCTTAAGGCCCAAAAACTCATCTTCAAGGGATGTATATATCACCTATTTTGGGTCAAGGATTCCAAATCTGAGACCCCGATTATCCAGTCAGTCCCTGTGGTCAGCAAGTTCCTAGACGTTTTTCCTGAGGATCTTCTCGGAGTTTCCCCTGAACGGGAAATAGACTTCAGAATAGATCTTCTCCCAGATACTCAGCCCATCTCCATCCCTCCTTACAGAATGGCTCCAACTGAGCTTAAGGAGTTGAAGGAGCAGTTAAAGTATCTTCTTGACAAGGGTTTTATCAGAACCAGTATCTCTCCTTCGGGTGCTCCAGTGTTATTCGTGCGCAAGAAAGATGGTACCCTCAGAATGTGCATAGATTACCGTCGGCTGAACAAAGTCACAGTCAAGAACCGATATCACCTACCTAGAATCGATGACCTATTTGACCAACTTCAGGGAGCCAGCTGTTTCTCCAAGATAGATCTAAGGTCGGGGTATCATCAGCTAAGAATCAGAGAGTGTGACATACCGAAAACAGCTTTCAGAACTCGGTATGGTCACTATGAGTTTGTTGTGATGTCATTCAGATTAACAAATGCCCCAACAGCCTTCATGGATTTAATGAACAAAGTCTTCAAGCAGTATCTGGACATTTTCTTCATTGTATTTATGGATGACATTCTAGTATACTCCAGAAATGAGGAACAACATGCCATCACCTAATATTAGCATTACAGACACTCAAGGACCGCCAGTTATTTGCAAAGTTTAGCAAGTGCAAATTTTTGCAATAGTCCCTGACTTTCTTAGGTCATGTGGTCTCAAGTGAAAGAATACAAGTAGACCCTCATAAGATGGAAGGAGTGAAGGATTGACCCAGACCTATCTCTCCTATTGAAATAAGGAGTTTCCTGGGCCTAACGGGTTATTACCGATGGTTTGTGAAAGGCTTATCCTCTATAACATCTTCCCTAACTAAGTTAACACAGAAGAAGGTGAAATTTCAGTGGTTGGATGAGTGTGAGAAGAGTTTCCAGGAATTGAAGACTCGACTCACTACTGCTCTAGTTCTGACCTTGCCGGAAGGAACAGATGGATTGGTTGTTTAGTGTGATGCTTTCAGGGTTGGACTCGGTTGCATTCTGATGTAGTGGGGCACAGTGATAGGCTACGCCTCCAGACAGCTCAAAGTTCATGAGAAGAATTATCCAACTCATGACTTAGAGTTGGCAGCGGTGCTGTTTGCGCTAAAAATATATAGGCATTACTTATATGGAGCTCACGTAGATATATTTATGGATCACAAGAGTCTTCAGTATGTGTTCAGTTAGAAGGACCTAAATCTTCGTCACAGAAGGTGGTTGGAACTACTGAAATACTACGACATGAGTGTGCTATATCACCCGAGAAAAGATAATGTGGTGGATGATTCCCTAAGTAGAGTGTCTATGGGTAGCGTGGCTCATGTAGAAGAAGGAAAAAAGGAGCTGGAGAAAGATATTTACAGGCTAGCCCGGTTAGGGGTGCAGTTGGTGGATTCAGCCGAAGGTGGGATGGTAATGCGAAGTGGTTCGGATTCATCCTTGGTAGTTGGAGTTAAGTCCAGACAAGATGAAGATCAAGTTCTACATAAACTTAAATAAGTAGTTCTCAGAAAGGAGGTTGAGGCTTTCTCCAAAGGGGGAGATGGTGTGCTCCATTACTAGGGAAGTTTGTGTGTAAAAGATGTTGGTGAGTTGAGACAACAAATATTGGCTGAGGCACACAGCTCAAGATATTCCATTCAGCCCGATGCTACAAAAATGTACGGCGATCTGCGGGATATTTACTAGTGGAATGGCATGAAAAGAGACATTGCTGAATTTGTAGCCAAGTGCCCTAATTGCCAGCAAGTTAAGGTGGAACACCAGAGACCAGGAGGTATGACTTAGGATACGGTATACCTACATGGATGTGGGAAGAAGTAAACATGGACTTCATTACGGTCTACCTCAGACTCGTTGGCAACATGATTCAATCTAGGTGATAGTAGACCAGATGACTAAGTCAGCAGATTTCCTCCCAATCAAAACCACATATTCAACTGAGGACTATGCTAGGCTTTATATCTAGGAACTGGTTAGACTTCATGGGGTGCCATTATCCATTATCTCAGACAGAGGTACCCAATTCACCTCTCACTTCTAGAAGTCTTTTCAGGAAGGACTAGGTACCCAGGTCAAGCTCAACACAGCTTTTCACCGGCAGACCGATGGACAAGCTGAGCGGACCATTCAGACCCTAGAAGATATGTTGAGGGCTTGCGTGATCGATTTTAAGGGAAATTGGGATGACCACTTTCCTCTCATCGAGTACGCATACAACAACAACTACCACTCTAGCATTCAGATGGCCCCATTTGAGGCATTATATGGTAGGAGGTGCAGATCACCTATAGGGTGGTTTGAGGTTGGTGAAGCTACTCTAATAGGGCCATTTCAATGAGAGGTACCAATGACCCGTTGGTACATCCAACGAGCCGTTGTAACCTCCTGTGGTTTCAGTCCAGTAAGTCCAGCTTCAGAAACCAGAACCAATGACAGCTTTCAACAGGCCATTGTTTGAACCAACGACCTATCCTGAGATCTGTTGTTCAGGGTCGGACAGTTTTCAGTTCTTTCTACCAGGGGTATTTTAGTATTTTACCATCTTTTTAAACTTGAAACCACATCGTTTTGGGTTCATATTGGAGGGAATTAAAGGGGTAGAATAACCCTTTCCATTCATTCCTCTCAACTCCCTCAAGAACATAATGTAAGAACTTCTCTAAAAGCACAGAGCAGGAGTAAGGGTTTGATATTCTTCTCAATTTTTTCTCAGGGATTTTCACCAAGGTTTCATCTACAGGTATGTGAGAAATCATCAAGGAGATTGTTCTCCCCTTGCGTCCCCTAAAACTCTTTTTCTGTTCACTTTCAGTCCTAGCTCTGAGTTTGTGAATTGAAGATATTGTTATCGTTCTTTGATTAATTCATGTGGAATCCTATCCTATGTTAATTGTAGCTATGTTCCACCAGTTTTTAACTAAAATGATGCTTGTTCTAGTGAAATAAAAATTTATCCCTAACTTTTGGAAAGTTAGAAACTAAAATCCTATTTAAGCAGTGAATTCTTGAGAATTGCTTGCATCTTTCAGAGTTAGGGGATCCTATAATAATTGTAGGTGTTAGAAATTTAGTTACATGTATGTTTGTCATATTCAGTTAGAAAGTCTATATACTCTGTATTACTCAGAATTGTCGGCCTAACCTCAACCAGATCTTAGCACACCTCCGGGTTAACCAGAATAATGGCAGCTGATCAGTTTGACTATAAAATATCTCGAGGTGTAAGTGGTGCCTCTCAGTTATCAGAATCACACACAGATTATAGTTTATTGGTCCATTAGGCGATCACGACATTTCATTTATATAAATTTATAGCTCTGACAAGCCTCAGGACCCCAGTTCAGCTTACAGTTTGTTCTTAGATGGTTATGATGCTTCAAGATAAGAAGCTATGACCAATCTAGAACCTAGTTTCAGAATCTAGTCCTATAAGACTCTCAGCGTACTTTCAGTTCTATGTCCTTGACTAGTCTTGGGCCCCAGTTTCGAGCTATGAGACTAACAATTTAGTATAGGTTTCCTGTAGGACTAGGACTTAGCACTGAGCAGACCGGGGTTGTAGCGCACCCAGGTTCCCAGAACTACGTTGCCACCGTAGGTTACAGTTACAAATTATTGGCCTAATTGGCCCCAAACTTTTGTGATCACCTAGTTCATGCCTTTATACCCTAGAAAGTTATATTGGTTCCTACTAGTGGGGTGTATACATAAGATTCCACATTTAGCTCACGTGGTTATATGTCGGTTATAAACTCTCCCACTAGTCAATCCATTCCAGTTTTAGAATAAGCAGCTCATTTCAGTTTCAGCCCTAGCAGCTCAGCTCAGTTTAGTATAGTATCTCAGAATCAGAACTTGCAGACTTAGGGCATGTCTTTGACCACCAACAGGGTCATCTTGACCATCTCAATTTACTACAGATTGTTCAGTTCGGTTATCAGTTGGTCATTGCATGTCTTTTCAGTCCAGTCATCTATATATTTATCATTATGCTTCTCTCACTTACTCAGTACATTCAAAGTACTGACACATACTTTTATGTTGTATCATTTCATGATACAGTCGCAGGTTCTTAGACCCAGCACCATTAGCCGATTTGTTCGGATCTCTCTATTAGCAGCAACAGTGTGAGTCCTCCTATTCCAAGGGAGTTATTTCATTCATTTCAGTTTTCTTTATCAAATTTAAGTTAGACTTAGAGTTAGCTGGGGGCTTGTCCCAGAAACTCCTCAGTTAGATGGCTTTCAAACACATACTTGATTTTAGATTCTCACATATTTTAAATCTCTATGTTCAGTTTTAATTTTCATAAATGTTATTATGTATTATTTCAAAGCTTTCGCTATGCTTGTTTTACTCAGAATACCAGTGTATGATAGACCAAAGATTGACTTGGGGTTACTTGTGACTCCAAGTGTCGTGTTTCGTCCAGGGTGTAGACTCAAGGCATGATATTCATGCAACTGAACTAACTCTTGAATGCAAACTCTAGCATAATCCACAACTGAATCGGTAGTTTTAACTAATAAGAAATGAGTTGATTTGGTCAACCTGTCCTTAATCACCCATATAGTGTCATACTGTCAGCGGGTACGAGGTATCCTGTAATCAAGTCCATGGTAATATCTTCCCACTTCCACGTAGGAATGCTAATATCCTAAAGCATACCCCCAGGCCTCTAATGCTCAACCTTAACCTGCTGGAAATTCGGGCACTTAGGCACAAACTCCGCTATGTCCTTCATGCCATTCCACCAATAGACTTCCCGTAGATCATGGTACATCTTGATGACACCTGGGTGGATATATATCAAGAATGATAAGCCTCGCTCAACATCTGCTCTCTCAAGTCATCAACAGCTGGCACACACAATCAGTCCTGATATCAAAGTACACCATCTCCCCTTGGGAGAAAACCTCCACTTTTTGATTTTGGACTACTTCCTTTAACTTCACTAGAATAGGATCCTCATCTTTTATAGCCTTAACCTCGGTCACCAAAGACGATTCTAACCCATTATGAACAATGACACCACCATCTGCCAATTCAACAAGGAGAACCCTTAAACGAGAGAGCCTGTGGACACCCCTCGCTAACTCCTTCTTTCCATCCTCAACATGAGACACAGTCTCAATGGACATTCAACTAAGAGCATCCATCACTACATTGGCCTTGCCCAGATTATAATGGACACTCATTTCGTAGTCCTTGAGAATCTTTAGCCATCGCCTTTGCCACAAATTCAGGTCCTTCTGATTGAACTCATGTTGAAGGCTCTTATGGTCTGTAAACACATCCACATGCACCCCATATAAGTAGTGCCTCCAAATCATCAATGCAAACACCATAGCTGCCTACTCTAGGTTATGTGTTGGATAATTTTTCTCATGATTCTTAAGATTTCTAGAGGCATACACAATGACTTTACCATGCTGCATCAACACATCACCAAGACCAACCCTAGAGGCATCATAATACACAACAAAATCATCTATGCCCTTCGATAGAGTTAATACTGGAGCCAAACTGAGTTGAGTCTTTAACTCCTGAAAACTCTTCTCACAAGCGTTCGACCACTGAAATTTGACCTTCTTCTGGGTTAACTTAGTCAATGGTGCTGCAATGGATGAAAATCCCTCAATGAATCTCCTGTAGTAACCAGCTAAACCCAAAAAGCTCCTAATATCTGAAGGACTAACTGGTCTAGGCCAATTCTTCACAGCTTCTATCTTTTGAGAGCTCACCTGCATACCCTCGCTAGACACCACATAGCCCAAAAATGCTACAGAGTTTAGCCAAAACTTGCACTTGCTGAACTTAGCAAATAGTTGGCGATCCTTGAGAGTCTGTAACATAATCCTCCAATGAACAACATGCTCCTCCTCATTTCTAGAGTATATGAGAATATCATCTATAAAGACAATCACGAACATATCTAAATACTGCTTGAACACCCTGTTCATCAAATCCATAAAAGCTGCAGGAGCATTTGTTCGTCCAAAAGACATAACTACAAACTCATAGTTACCATACCGAGCCCTAAAGGCTATCTTCAAGATACCATTCTCTCTAACTCTAAGCAGATGACAGCCGGATCTTAGGTCTACCTTTGAGAAACACTTAGCACCCTAAAGCAGGTCAAATAAGTCATCAATCTTGGGGAAGGGATACTTATTCTTGATTGTGAACTTCTTCAACTATCAATAGTCAATGCACATTCTAAGGGAACCATCCTTCTTTCAAATAAAGAGAACTTGAGCACCCCGTGGGGATTTACTATGCCTAACGAAGCCCTTATCTAGAGATCCTTCAAATGCTCTTTCAACTTCTTTAGCTCAGCTGGAGCCATTCTATAAGGGGGAATAGATATAGGCTACGTATTAGGGAGAAGGTCAACACTAAAGTCAATCTCTCACTTGGGAGGGACTCCTGGTAGATCATCTAGAAACACCTCTTGATAGTTGCATACAACAGGAACTGACTAAACAGTCAATATCTCAGATATAGAATCCTTGACCCGAACTAGATGATACACACAACCCTTAGAGATCATCTTTCTGGCCTTGAGATAGGAAACAAAGTGACCTACAGGAACAGTTGAACTACCATTCCACTCTAGGACTGGCTCACATGATTGAGGTGACTTTATAAAGTACACTGATAGGGCTATTTTTGTACACTCGTCGAGGTAAAACTAACTCACCAATCGGAGTAGAGACTGAGAAGGGTTCTGACAGGATTTTGGGACTGACCCCAAAACTAACAACAATATAAGGAGTCACGAAAGATAGAGTAGCCCCTAGATTTAACAATTCATACACATCAAGATGGAATACCCATAACATACCAGTAACCACGTTGGGAGAGACCTCATGCTCTTGACATGAAGATAGCGCATAGAGGCTATTCTGGCGCTGGTTGCCACCTGCACTAGAAGATGCGCCCAGTTGAGATGGACGGGCTATGGGAGCTATTAAATTGTAGCCAGGGTACGGACCCCACAGTCGCCCTTTTAGGATGAAGGGCATCCCTGAGTCTATGTCCGAGTTTGCCACACCCGAAGCAAGCATCTTAGCCAATTAAACATCACCCAGGGTGGTTCTTACCCCACTTTGCGCAGGATGGAAAAGTGCACTCTCCTGTCATGCTCCCCTGGTCTCTAGAGCCTGATGCTCTACCCCTCTGGTCATGGATGGGTCTAGACGGAACACTGTCTGAAGATGGGGCTGGGGCTGATGACCTCTGGTGGGACTGAGGGTGATGTACATCACTAGAGCTCTTATAAAACTACCTATAACTCCCTGTATGGCCCTCTTGGTCTCTCTCTCTCCTTCTCATTCATTTGCTCCACCTCTATCTACTGGGCGTATATGACCAACCAAGAGAAATTTAGATCACTGTTGAGCATGGCGGTCCAGCACTCCTGACCAGTGAACCTACTACTCCATTCACAAACTTGCTCGTACGAGCCCTCTAATCCGCAACCATCTCCGGCACATACTTAGACAACCAAGTAAACTACAAGGAATACTCTTGGACAGTCATGTGGTTCTGCTTCAAGTTGACGAACTCCGACACCTTTTCCTCCCTCGACTCTCTAGGGATGAATCTGTCCAAGCTCGCAGTCATGATCTCATACCAACACATGGGGACTACTCCATCTCCTCTGCTATCCTTCCACTGGCAAAACCATATGTAGGCAGCCCCCTTCAGCTGATAGGAGGCTAAGTCTGCACTTTCCTCTCTAGTCACCCCCATAATCTGGGTGATCTTTTGCACCTCCTCAATAAACTTATATGGGTCCTCATCCACTTTCGATCCCAGAAACTCAAGTGGGTTCATCCTGAGAAAGTCTCATACTCTAGCCACTGTTGTGTTCCCATTCTGGGGAACATGGGCCACCTCCTGGTGGTTGACTAGAGCACTCATGCCCTGGGCCAACATCTGAAATGCCACTCTAAACATGGCATGAGTGAGCTACTCGGGCATAGGATCTGCTGGTACTGATGGGGATTACTGATGCCCATCTCCATTGCCATTGTCATGGACATTCCCATTTCCATTTCTTCTACCATTAACTCGGCGCGGAGGCATAGTTTTGAAAAATCATATATCATGAGTTAGAGGAATAGAGAGGTACTTCATTGCATGACATAGATCATGAAAGAAGGGAAATTTCCTAAAATGTCTTTTAGCCTCTTCCCCATAAGTGTGGTGTGATTCACACAAATGGAAAAGACTCTACTTAATGCAGCTTTTATACACCCTAGGATACTCTAAACCTTTGCTCTAATATTAAGTTTTTCACGATCCAAGCATGGAACCCAGATCGAGACACGAGATCTAGAACCACGAATGACTCCAAGCTAACCCATGGTACATTCATAGCATGAATTAAAAGCATAATCAAGTAGAAAACAACATGAACATGAATAAATAGAAGACTGAATATCATAAAGCATAAATAAAATGATAATATCCCAACATTAAACACAAAAGCTGGACATACTTAGTCTATTTATGAAAAGCCTCTACTATCTGATGAGATGCTGGGACAAGCCCCTAGCTAACTCTAAATCTAAAACTAAACCAAACATAGAAAGTCAAGACTGATAGATGACCTTGGATGATGAGGACTCACCCAAAAGAAGGATAGATCTGAACTGAGCGGGCGCGAGCTAGCGAAAAGACTTGGGGGATCACTTGAACCTATATCATGAGATGATATACCATAGAGTATGCGATCAGAATGTAAGGTAAGTAAAACATGCTAGTAACGCGATAGTAAGAAATCACGCATAAAAGTCAAGATACATCATGAGTGTAAAATAGTAAAAACATAGGATATTAATCATAAACTGAAACACCATAGGTCATAACATCATAAAGTATGAACATACTTATATATAGAAATTAAGGAACAATGGGAGATTCTTATAACCAACATACCCCACGTGAGCATACATGGAACCCGACTTCTAAAACCCTAGTCAGGAGGGTGTTTGTACCTTGCCAAGTGTAGGATCATAAAAAGGCGTTATATCACTCATTGGTGGCCCATACGGCCATGGGAGACACTCTCATGGAGGACCCCATCATGGCTACATTGGCATGTAGTTATAAGACCTGGATGCGCTGGAACCTCGATCTACTCGATGTTAAATACTAATCCCAAAACACATATAGTGTTCATATAATAATCATGAAACATACTTTATGTACTTGGGATAGTTGAAATCATGAGATTCATAACATGCTTGAAATACGTGAACTAGCCATGAAAGAGGCCCGTGAATCGGTCATGACCATAAACATGATACTTGTAAAAGCCATGCATACTTGAGGGAATCATAATATTCTGAAATCCATAAATTTAATGAAGGGTTCCTATGGAAATCATGTATTATGATCATAAAACATAATTTACTCATCATACTTGAAATCATAAATCATAGGCTTGAATTTTCTTAAAGCATGCATAAGAGGGAATAATTTCTAATAGCTTTAGAACATGAATTTAGAATTAGATTGAGTGTAAAATCTTTCCATTAAACATAAATCATACATTAGAACATGAGGGGATTGGACTCATAAACATAGCATAGGTAATTCCATAGAATTGGATTAAAACCCTAGAAATCAATACGACTGATTAGGAACTTAAATTCATGAATTAGAGGGGAAATTTTGGTATGAGGTTGGAAGTAATCCCTCATTCATGGACCTGCATACTTGGGTAAACTTATCTTCAAACTATCCTTGAAATCCCAAGAGAATTGGGGAAGAAATTGGTGATAATTCTAACTTGATCTTGAAAGGGAATCTGAATATCTTACATGCATGGGAGTCTAATGACTTAGAGTAGACTAAACCCTTTTAAAATACTCCTTTCAAGGCTTAGAACAATGTCATTAAAGAGTTAGGAACTTGATATTTTACAAAACTACCCTCGAAAATTTGCATGAAAATCCTGATAGTCGGCTACAACGACCAATACAACGGGTCATTGTTGGATATGACGGGTCGTTTGACCATCCGTTGTTTCCTGGGGAAATTATGTTACTCTTCTAGTTCTCCAACTGACGATAAGATAGGAAGAGTGATTACTTGAAACAACGACTCGTCACTTCATTCATTGACACCACTGCTTCTCACCTGCCTGCTTCAAAACTCCAGACAATGGATACAACCAATGGGTCGTTACTCGCCCCAATAGGTCATTGTACCCTTCCGTTGTTAGTATAACATTTTTGACCCATTTCTGAACTCCATTCAACGACCACGGATCATCCAACGAGTTATTACTAGGCTCGTTGTTTATGGGGGAACCTTGGTTGGACGCTTATTACGGATCACACAACAAGCTGTTGTTTCCAATAGCGACTCATTCATTGAGTCATTCTATGACCTTGATGAAAAGTTTCCTATTTTTCTTTGTGTATCCATTGGATATGATCTGAGGGGTTTTTGGGGTGTTATACCACTTGATTGTGATGATCTATTTGGCCATATGATAGACTGGGTGACGTTATTCTTATGGAAAAATCGTCGTTTCTTCAGGTTGTTGTAGATGTTTGTGGCATTCTTTTATGCTTGGTGATTGTTATGAAAATTAATCATGCTTAGTATGTAATTTGGGTTGTTGTGAGTGGGAATGATGCTGGTGGTAGTGTGATCTTGGGCATATTTACATGCCCAAGTGCTATTTTGTGCCCATGATCTAGCCTTGTTTGCACCTTACTTTGATTATAATCTCATGTATTTTGTTTAATTTGTATCCATAAACTAACTTGTGTGATTAGGTCATTTTGTAGGTTGAATTGCCAATAGATGGATCTCAATGTGAAGATAATGGTCTTAATCTTAAAGATAAACACTAAGGGATGGATTATGGATGGTGATACAAGCTAAAAACGATATTTGAGTCAACTCTATGCCATGAAAAAGAATTGGGACATTCAACAACATGTAACGGAGCAAAGAATTAATTTATATGAGTTGAGAGTAATAACGTTTAAATCCACTCCTCAAAGTGAGAGAGTGTACATGGCCGTTTGCAATATAATTTTCCCAACTATGAGTCGAGGTCAAATCCATAGAGAGTTGGAATAGATCAACCAAAAGGTGTAGAGAAAATCAATTTGGCATGCATCAATGCTTATATTATCAAACGGGAAAAATTTGGGTAAAACGGGTAAGCTACAGAATTCTAATGTCAAATTAAAAACAATTGTTGCATGCAATGAGAATGAACTAGGGATTGGAGTTAATTAACTAGTCTCAAATATCAATTACAATATGAATAGTAGTGGAATTGGCTACACCCGATGTTTCTCAACCACTTGGGTGAATTGACTTGGATTTTCTCAAACCCCAAGGTCAGTAATATCAATCATCCACCAAAAGCTTGAGGAAAAGCTAAACTATCTCTAGCTTCAGCCCTTTAATGGATGATGAAAATGGGTTTTGACTATCTTTAGCTCAACCCCATATATCCGTGACCCATATCTTCACTAATGCTTCCTCAACCATATCTTACTCCTTTTTCTCAATAAAAAGAAAGATGAGAAAAGTAAATTAACATTTGCAACCATTAATTATAGCATTCAAACTAATAGAAAACACTAGATTCATGCTTTATAAATCAAATTAAGGCTAAATCAACAACAACTAATCCATTCCGAACCCCAATCATGCACACACTCCTAACAATTAAATTAGCTGCTCATAGATGAATTTAAAGAACATGTACCCATGGGTGATTCACTAACATTCATCATATTTGAATAGAAATTTAAGCTTACAAATCTGCAACAATGGTGGTTTTATCTCAAGAATAGCAAAGAAGAAGAACAATGTCCTTTTCTACTTCTCTCTACTTCTCTCTACAATTCTTAGTTAAGATGTGATGTTCAAGTTATGACAAGTATGAGTACATTTAGGGTAAATTCTGCATATTTTCTTTTTGTACTTCTTTCCTCAAATTCCCTTGAAATCTTCCACATTGAATTTGTGCCAGAGTTGGACGATTTTACCTAATCAACATTCTGGCCACTTGCGCGGCACCTGCATTTCGCAGGTGCCTATCTGTGGTTCGCAAGTCTCGTGCAGGTCATGGAAAAAATTGCTGGACTCTATCTATGGTTGCACCTACATTTTGTAGGTTCCCTTCAGCTCAAGACTAGTGTTGTTCTACACTAACAGGTGCCAAAGTGTGGAACGCAGTTTCTTGCTTCCAGTAGACTTATTCTTTGTTCAATTCCTTTGTGTTTCTTGTCTTAAGCCAATACTTGCAAAATCAAAGTGAAAAGGAATAAAACCTTCCTAATAGACGTGAAAATCATGTGAAAACTCATACTTAAGAGTCTAATGAGTTGGTAAATTACCAACTCATCAAACCCCCAAACTTGAACAATTGCTTATCCTTAAGCAAGACATTCTCTCATAGCTAAGAATTGAATTAAGCATTCTCATCACAAATGCTTCACAAGGGACTTCTAAAACTTAAGACAACCCTAAAAGTCTCATGCTGACTCAAGAAAAATAAAAGACTCAAAACATGTTGCACAAACTCAATTGGTAACCACAAGCATTTGGCATATCTCATTTTCATTCTTTCAATTCAACACAATGTATAATTGCAACCAAAGCACTCTCAATAAGCATCTCAATTCATTGACAATTAAAATTCAAGGTTTTCCTTAAAGTTCACTGCTCAACTTTTCTCATTCACACCTCTTAATTGAAAGCACAATTTTAGCAGGTACTCCAATGAACTGATGCCCCTCACACAAAGAGAGAATCTCACTCATATTAAAGCAATTCACACATAGGGATTATAGAATAAAGAAAAGATGCGTACTCTCTCAAAGACATTCATGTGCGTAAACAATTGACCCATAGGCTTGCCCTTCATGTAACTCGCCACTAATGTATAGTTGCTACAGTCAGACTCACTAAGGGCTTGCGGGTCATAATGATGGCTAGGGGTAAGGGTAGGATAAATTTTAGCTCTAGTGACTAGATCCTCCATAATGCCTTATGCAAACACAATCAACACATCCCGCTAGACTCATGAGATTACTTCACCTTATCGCTCCTTATTCATCATTTATATTTTTCATCAAGAAACCACCCTTGTAACACTTTGATTCTACATTTAGCCTAATCAAGAAAGAGATAACACCATTCAATCTTTTATTTTTCTTCTTTTGATTAGAGGTTTTTCAACCAACTATTTCATTCTTTTCATCAAGCAATTTGGTGTTGCCTCACATTGAAGCTCACATCTTTCCCTTTTATGCACACCTCTAAACATAGGATTTTGCCTACACTTCATTTCACTTCCTTATCTTCCCCACATCTTGGGCTTCAAGCCCCATTTTTCTTTCATCACTAGTAGTTAGGGAGGATGGGTGTTAAAGAAGAGGTCTAAAAAGATAATAAGCTTGTAATGTGGTCTCCAAGAAAAAGGGTTAACGACCGAAACATTTGCTAAAAAGTATTGATGTTCAAGGAGGTAATTTTTGTGGTGAAGTGACTATCAAAGAAAGCCTAAGATCATTTTCAAAGTGAAGCTACATCAGGATTTCACCTTGACCACACTCGGGGCAAGTTCTAGACAATGTACACACACAATAATCAAGTCAAAGACCTCACCACACAAGGCATCACAATGCTATGAGTTTAATTATTTTTCACATTCCAATTAAGGGCATGACTTTGGAAAATGCCAACTTGAAAATCAAGAAGCCAAATAAGGAATGTGTAATACATGACAAGGGATCTCATTTTCAAGTTCAAAATTCATTTTTATGCCATAAAAATAATTTTTGGTAGTACCAATTAAAGTAAACACAACAATGATTCAAAAACACAGAATTTTTCTTTAAGAAAGTCACCTCTCAATCTATCATAAGAAAATGTCACCCGGTTCGACACAAAAATAAAATAAAGAAAATTTATTTTTCTCCTTAAGAAAGAACGGCGTAATAAAGAAAACCCTCAAAATTTATTGCTTGCTACTATAAACCAAAGCAATTTTTCAAGAATGGATCAAGAATTAATTGGAATGTAAGACCAACCCATCAATGACACTTCATAATAAGGAAAAATAAACATCTCAAAATTGGCCTAGCAAGGGCATTCATTCAACCAAGAAATTCAAACTAAATACTCAAAAGTATTAACAAGCAAAAGAAAACAAGCCTGACATGGGCACTAAGAGTCATTACACAAATAAGGAAAGAAAGAGAGCACTCCCCAACTCCAATTAAAAATATTACATTGTCTCAAATGTGTAAATTTAAAACAAGGATGGGAAAGAACTCCCTGAAGTAGCTATTCCT
Organism: Datura stramonium; assembly: GCA_018107945.1. Taxonomy (NCBI): domain Eukaryota; kingdom Viridiplantae; phylum Streptophyta; class Magnoliopsida; order Solanales; family Solanaceae; genus Datura; species Datura stramonium. Next base: position 107,038 of record JACEIK010002483.1, read on the forward strand.
CATCATCAATACCATTATTGGCTGCCGCAACTCCACCACCATCATCTCTATGTTTAGCCTCATCATTCTTCCCTAAGATTTCACACAAGTCATTAATAGGTCCTCAGGGTGTGAGCGGGGAAACCATGACTTCATCATGGAAGCTCATATCGGGCTCGGCCATGGGTGCCCGACTTCTCAACTCTCTCACGTCATCCCCTAAAGATGAAACAACTCCCTCAACTATATCCACTCAGGATCATAGCCTACTCAAGCTATCAAAAACATCTATCATTACCTTCTTGATTGACTGCTGGATGAGAGCTGGCAGATTCTGGGCCAACCTTTTAAGTTGGTTTTCATGAGAGAGCACCATTTCTGCCAGCTTTTGGATCGCACTTGCCTAGAGGATGAAGGTGGTGAAGAAGTTTCCTACAGTGGCACCTCCTCAGAAACATGTCTCGACACCTGAAGGCTTGGCTTATTGAGGTCGGGAGCCAATGGGGCTTCATCAAGGTCATGGGTAGTTGAGCCTTCTGGGACATCCCAGGCTTGCAACCCTTTCCTCTTGCTCTTACGGGCATCAGCATCCCTCTTCTTGTAGACACCAACCAGAATGGTGGCGGAGCCAGGCTTTTCATCAAGGAAATATGGAACGCCTACCTGAGCACATAGTAGGCTGATTAGAAATAGATAAGGCATAGAAATTCCTTATTGCCGCACCTTTATTTTCATTTGTATGGAGACCACTTCTCTGAAGTTGATTGTCACTTAGGCATGATGCAAGCAATTAAGATGGCGGCCTTAGTGTGTATCTGCTGATCATTTTTGGAGGGGATAAGGCGACAACACATAAACTCTAGCCACAATTTTGGCTTCAAAATTGAGGTCTTTGGTGTGTAATTTCTCCCCCTCAGTAGCCCCAAGGGGTCGATCATTTGAAATAATGTAGGCCACCCACTATAGTTGATTATCCTTATCAGCCATTTTTGCTACAAACTCAGTTCCTGGGTCAATTTCATCACCCTAATAAATAGAATTGATAGCATCTGGAGTGATATCGACTTCCACTTCTCAAACCATGACTGATGGAAGACAAGGGAACTCATCCATTTTTCCTTTGTGTTTATGGAATCTTTCCTTGCTTGATATGAGGTATAAAATTCCACCACCAAGTTAGGGAAGTACACTAGGTAAAGCATCCGTGAAGGTGTGCCAATGCCTCTCATCGAATTGCATCATCCCACAACCCTTCTTGATCAAATATTTGGAATAAGTGATCTACCTTGAAAGTTGAGGTAGTACTCCTTCATGTTTGGCACAAAAAATATTATAGCATCATGATTGTTGGTTGGGTTTTGCGGCTCTTTGGACTTAGCCTTCACTTTGCCCTTGGAGGAGGCTGAGACCTTCCCTTTGTCATTTCACTTGGATAAAGTCATTTTCCTACAAGACTATGTGAGGGCCATACACAAACCAACTTATTTTTGTATTTTTCATAAAGAAAGTAAAAGAAAATAGCTATGCTAAGCTAAGAGATAAAAGAAAAAGAGATTGGATGTCCAAAAAAAATGGAACACAGTTATCTAACAACTAGAAACACCTGTGCTAGACCTACATTTCATAGGTTTAGACTCGCAGTTCGCAGGTGTATCGCAGGTGTGGGCAGATTAGCAGAAAATTTGTTACCCAACTGCATTGCACCTGCGTTTCATAGGTGGTGATCTACGATTCGCAGGTGTGACGCAGGATGGGGAAATGCACCTGAAGCTCAACCCTTCGCCTACATTGCAACCTGCATTTCACAGATTGCCATCCGTGATTCATAGTTGCTCAGTAGTAGAAAATATCGAATTTCATGTCTATTTTTCACAAGTATGAACCTAATCACTATCTAACAGATACTTAAACTTCCCCGAAAGATATATCAGCAATATCAATACAATTTCAATCATTTGGACCACTCAATGACTTCCCTTAAGATGGACATTACCCCATCTATCAATAGTAAACATCGAATGACCACTTCAACCCATATTCACAAAGCAACTTCATCACATTTCACAGTACTCACCCATCTTATCACCATTTTCATCTATAATCAAGAACAAAAGAAAAGATGATGATTTTCCCTTAAGAAGGACGTCAACCTATCTATCATCAGGAAAAATCATGCATCTCAAGAAAGTGGGTTACTCATATTTCACCCCCAACTAAAATTTCAAAGCATAAGAGCACAAGCAAAAGGCACTATCATCATAAAACAACACTTCCTACCTAATTAATTTTGCAATTTCAAGCTTACCCACACCACCCTAAACATCAATTTCATTATGAATAAGAAGAGAAAGTAATGGGAAGTGGGAAAAAACATGAGTCACGGAAAATCAAGGCTATCATGCTTGCTTGTCTATATATATATTATGAAAACTCGAGGAATCAATGATGAAAATCAACAAATACATACCAAATTGAGTGGGTAGTAAAGAGAAATGGAAACTTGAAAAAAAATGTCCTTCAATGTGGCCACCCTAAGACCTTTTTATACTTTGTGGTGTTTGAAATGAGAGGTGATGGTGGAAAGCGGTGGAAAAGTGGTGGGTTTTATAGGAATGGAGGAAGTGAAAGGATTGATGGGTTTTATGCTGGTATTAATGAAGGAATATGGGAAGTTGTAGTGGTAGTTGGGAAGTGGATAAGGTGGGGAAATGGTTTGGAAAAATGGGAGTTTTTGGGTAATGGGAAGAAATTCAAAAGATCCGAGTCGGCTATGGATTGGGTTGAGTTAATAGATCGGTCAGCATTTTAAAGACCTTTCATAATTATTCCTACGCCAGATCTACGACTGCAGAACTGCACCTGCGAAATGTAGATCAAAATGCAGGTTGCTTCATTTCTTTCCAATTTACTGATATGCATCTGCAACATACTTGCGTTATGTAGATCTGTACCCGCGTTTCACAAGTCTCACACAAAGTTACTTATTTTTTAATGATTTATGCCAGGTATTCTGCTTTGAAATTGCTGAAGACCTGCATTTCTCAGATCCTTACCTGCATTTCAGAGGTGAGATGCAAGCAGGCTCTGAATTTACTGGCTTTACTGGTTTGGAGCTATGTTTAGCCTACATTCCGCGGGTTTGCATCTGCACTTCGCATGTCTTAAGCAGCTTCAATCCCCTTTTTTCTTCCACTTAGTTTTCGATCCAATCCATCTTACAAAACAAAAACAACAAAAGAAGTGAAATGAAAATGAATTTAAGGACACTTGGGTTGCCTTCCAAGAAGCGTTTAATTTAACATCACAGCACGATGATTTCCCCTCACAACTTCATTATTCATCTGGAGGCTTGTTCTCCTCCTCCACATCAACTCGATGCTCATCTTTGTCATTTATCACCGCTATCACCTAATCTTGGGCATATTTATATGCCCAAGTGATATTTTATAGCTTAGTTTAGTTATGTTTATCAATTTAATTAATTACATTCTCATGTGATTTTGAATAATCAAGTGCATATACTAACCAACATGATTAGCAATTGTTTTTTAGGTGAAAAAATCTTAGAGGGCCTCTATATGATGGTTAATGCACAAGAAGGAAGTTGGAAAAGAAGTTTAAGGAAGATGGCATGAAGTTGCAAAGGAGAGGGGCTGCCTAGGCCACTGGCCCACCCAGTGTCGTGCCACGCCATGCGTGTGCATGCATGAGGAGGTTGAGCAGTGCGTTTGAGTGTTGGCGCCATGCCACACAAGACCATGTTGCGCTCTACAGGCCGTGTCACGCCAGGTGCTGCACGCGATAGGAAGCGTGCCACGCCGGGCAAAGCGCAATGCCTTCGCACATGACCCTCCGATGCTAGCCAAACAGTAGGCATGCGTGACTAGTCCATGTCACGCCAGCCAATTGACGCGATGGGCAGCGTGGCACGAAGCTGTTCCAAGTCCAGCCAAAAATTGTAAATTCCCATTTAATATAAATAGGACCCTTAGCTTCTAAAATCATTTATCACGTAAATATTTTGGGAAAGCAGAGAGGAGAGAAGGGAGAAGTGAAGAACTTCACCTAGGGTTTAAAGTTTGTCATTCTATTTTAATCATTCTTGTAAGTACATTACTTTAATTATGTTTTTGAGTAATTGTACGAACATGAGTGGCTAAAACCCTTCCTCTAGGGTTGAAGCCACATGATATAAATGTAAATGCTTGATTTTTATATTTGGTTTGAGTTTTGATTGTAGTTTTGTCTTGCATTCTAAATTATCGTTGTTTTTATGCTTGATCACCATGAAAACAAACTTGTTAATCTTAGGCAAAAGCTCAAAAGAGTAACCCTTGGGTAGAACATAAAAATGCAGGGAGCAAGTTCTTGTCTTTACGATAAGATTCGTTGTTAGGATAGAAATTATACTTAATTTGCCTTGCTTGGTTACGAGATGATAATTAGGCATCGACTTTGAATTGCCACATCACCGCTCATAGAAGTAGTTGTGAAGCTAAGTTAGGTTAAATGATTAGAGGTACAAAAGTCTATAATACATGGAATAAACCCCGTAAACCACATCCATAATGTTAAAGTGCTCAAGAATTAGGAAGTCACATCCTCGCTCAATGATGTAGGTGTGAGACTAGGTTGTTGTTTTTAGAGGCTCGAAAGACCATGAACACTGCATTTCAACTCTGTGAGACAACAACTGAATTTTAAATACTTGAACCATTGTGAATTGTAGCATTGCATGATTGTCAGGCCTTAACTCTAGTTGCTTCTTATTATTATTTCCCAATTATTTTGTGATCACCCCCAGATTTAATTACAATTATCCAAAATCTCTTAAATCAACACTTGCAAAAGTTAAAGTAACACCTGAACCTGAATATTCACGGAAATAGTCCAGCCCCTGTGGGTTCGACATCCGGATCTTAAAAGAGCCACTGTATCACTTGTACGACTGCGTATTCTAGCGCATGCACTAGGGCGCAACATCACCCTGCATTCATCAGGTGGTTCCGTTGGTTGACATATATTGAATGTTACTTCATCACCACCAACCTGAAACTTTAGCTCTCCTAGTTCCACATCAACTAAAGCTCCTCCTATGGCCAAGAGTGGTTGCCCCAAGATTATGGGCTCCTAAATATCAACATCACAATCCAACATGATAAAGTCGGCTGGTAGGATAAACTTATCAACCTTGACCACCACATCTACAAGAACTCTCACAGGGCATTTTATAAAATGATCCCCCATTAACAACCTCATTGTTGTAGGCTTGGGAATTCCCAAATATAACTTCTTGATGATCATGAGAGGAATCAAGTTTATACTTCCCAAGATCACAGATAGCTTTGTTGAATATGTAAACTCCAATTATGCACGGGATAGTGAATGCTCCCGGGTCTTCTCTCTCTGGAGAAAGGTTACTTTCCATCACAACACTGCAATGATGCGACACCTTCATTGTTCCCAGATCAACTACTCTTTTCTTTTTGAGAAGCTCCTTCATAAATTTTGCATATCTAGGCATTTGGAGCTGGGCATCACCTAGTGGAATATTGACGGACAACTTACTGAATATGTCAATGAACTTTTTGAATTGGTTTATCCTCTTTCTTCTTTGCCAGTTGCTGAGGGTAAGGAGGTGGGACTTTAGGTGTTTGGCCTTTGGCATTGGTTACCTCCTCACCTGCTTCATAAATGACCTTATTTTGAGAAGGAACATCAACTCCTTCTTCCTCCAACATCACTTTATTTTCAACACATATATGTGATTTTGGCACCTCCTCATTTACTTCATCTTCATTTGTTTTGGGATCAGCCACCATCTTGGGATTGTCGCCCACATTTGTAACAACCTTTCCACTCCTAGTGACAATAGCCATTCAACGACTGCCTTTCTTGAGATTTGGCATTGTATAACTCGGAAGAGTCACTTTATTCTCGGGTTCATTTGCATTGACAATTAACTCATTTGAGCCTCCAAATTCTTGTTTGAAGCTGAATGGGAGCTCCCTGTTTGGGAAAGGTTAGACATCTCCCCTTTCAATTCTTTAATGCCACTATAGGAGGATCCACTTTCTTTAATACCCAAGAAAGCATCTCTTTAATTTTGGAACTCGCCACATCACTTACACCCAGCTGCATTGGGCCTATATCGCCTTTAGAAGGTGGCATATACGAATTTTCACTTCTATGGTATCTATCCCTATCTCATTTAGGTTCTCGATTCCTCCATCTATTTTCTCTATCACCCCATCCTTGGTTTGCACCTTGATCTCTCCAACCTTGATTCCCATCACAGAGATGCTAAGGACCTTGATTGGTACCTTGGTACCCTTGACAAGAACCCATTATTTGACCATCCATAAAGTGGCATTCCTCATCATACCGTAGTGGTGAAACATCTCCTTCATATTAGTTGGGACCTTGAGTTCCCATAGCATTAACTCTCTTGACTCCTAATCCAACAATTGTTTTGTCATCAGCTCTACTTGGATCATCATTTTTGCTAAGGTCTCATCCCTTTCTCCATCACGTTTCCTCAACTTAGCTATAATATGTCTAGAAAAGGTACCACTAGCAGACACCTCGGTATCCCTAGTATACCAGGCTCTATTTGTTTTTGTCATTCTAACAAGGAGGGCCTTGGCCAAGCCATATGTTTGTCCCATAATCAAATCCCCTGACGGAGTCAAGATACCTATAGAATCTTTGGAATATTATTCCATCGAGCAAACAAAGGTTGGGAAATATGTCCACCTTCTTTTTGAATCGAAGCCAAATTGAGTGAATGGGCTCCCCCGAGAGATAACAAAAATTTGTGATTTCATCTCTCAACTGTAGAATATGAGATGGAGGGAAAAAACAATCAAGAAGGCTTCGGTTAATTCATTCCAAGAAGGTATAGACCCTGGAGGTAGCTCCTCCAACCACACTGTCACTTTACCTGTTAATGAGAATGGGAAAACCGCAACCTTATTAACTCTTGGCTTATATTTGTGATGTTGAATGGTTGACATATCTCTATGAAATTCCTAAGGTGCCAATTAGAATCCTCTAGAGCTTCTCCCCCAAACAAACCTTTCATTTGCGAAAGGTGTAGCATGGTACTCGTGACATAAAGGATTGCATTCCCTACCATAAGTGGTAAGCGAATGGCACCAGCCACGTCATTGATTATGGGATCATCTTCCCCCTCCATTGCACCATCTGCAATGCCCTCATTACAGCGTGGTTCATTTTTTTGCAAACCTAAACAACCATCAAACTAAAAACAAAGTGCTGAAAACAACACAACATGCAACAACACAATTGAATTACTTAACAACTAATGATAATTGTAATGATAATTGTATTCAACTCTCAAGCAATGGCGCCAAAATTGATGACATCTAAATCCACTCCTCAAAGCGATAGAGTGTACATGGTCGTATGTAATATAATTTAACCAAATATGAGTCTGGGTCGAATACACAGGGTTTTGGAATAGATTAACTAAAAGTCATAGAGAAAATCACTTTGGCATTCATCATTGTTGAAATTATAGAAAGGGAAAATTGGGGAAAACGGGTAAGCACAAAATTCTAATGTCAAATTAGAAACAAAGAAATTTGATTGTTTCAAGCATTGAGAATGAACTAGGGATGTGCTTTTGATAGGGGAATTGATAGGATTGGGGTTAATTTACTTGTCTCAAATATCAATTACAGCATGAATAGTAGTGGCATAGGCTACACCCAATGTTTCTCTACCACTTTGGTGAATTTGCCTTGGGTTTTCTCAAAACCCAAGGTCAATAATATCAACCAGCCACCAAAAACTTGAGGAAGAGCTAAACTATCTCTAGCTTTATCCCTTTAATGGGTGATGGAAATGGGTTTTGACTATCTCTAGCTCAAGCCCACATATCCATTACCCAAATCCTCACTAATGCTTCCTCACCCATATCTTATTCCTTTCTCTCAAGCAAAAGCAAGATAAGAAAAATAAATGAATGTTGCAACCATTAATTATAGCATTCAAACTTTGAGAAAATGCTATATTCATGATTTATATTTAAAATTAAGACTAAATCAACAACACTTAATCCTTTCTAAACCCTAATCGTGCACATACCTATAGAAATTAAATTAGTTATTCGTAGATGAAGTTAAGGAAGAAACATCTATGGGTGATTCACTATCAATCATCATATTTTAATAGAATTTTAAGCTTACAAATCTACAAGAATGATGTTTTTAGCTCAAGAACAACAAAGAAGAAGAAGAAGAAGAACAATGTACTTTTCTACGTCTCACTAATTCTCTCAACAAATCTTCTTAGCTAAGATGTGATGTTCAAATTATGACAAGTATGAGTTCATTTATGGTGATTCTGCATATTCTCTTTTTGTATAACTTTCCCTAAATTCCCTAGGAAGCTTCCATATTGAATTTGTGCTAGAGCTGGACAATTTTACCCAATCAGCATTTTGGCCAGTTGCGCAGCACCTGTGTTTCGCAGGTGCCTATCTGTTGTTCACAAGTCTCGCGCAGGTCATGGGAAGAATTGCTGGAATATATCTGTTGTTGCACTTGTGTTTCACAAGTTCCTGCCTGTGTTTCACTGGTGACCTTCAACTCGGCGCCAGTGCTTTTCTGAGCTGCACCTACGTTTTGCAGGTGCCAAAGTGCGAAACGTAGGTTCTTGCTTCCAGTAGTCTCATTCTTTTTCAATTCCTTTGGTTTTCTAATCTTAATCCAATACTTGCAAAATCAAAGATTAAAGGCATAAAACCTTCTTAATGATGTGAAAATCATGCAAAAGCTCATGCTTAAGAGTCTAATGAGTTGGTAATTACCAACTCATCAGTGAGCATATGCGACAGTGGCGTGTCACAGAGCTGGATTTCCATGTTCACCAGAGTGTCACGGAGCTGGATATCCGTGATGGCTAGCATGCCACGGAGCTGGATTGGTGTGTTCAATAGCGTGACACGTTGGGTACAAAATTTTGGCTAGTTTTCCTCCATCTATAAATACAACAGTTAGGCTTTTATTTTTGGGATCACATCATATTTTGAGAAGAACGGCTTGGAGGAGAGCAACAACGAAGAAGGCTCTACCTATGATTATTTTCTAATTTCTTTTTAACTCTTGTTTATAAATGGATTGTATTACTACTATGAATTCATGTAAAACCATGAGTGGCTAAGACCATTATTCTAGGGTTGAGTCCACATGACTTGCATTCTTTAGCATAATTCTTGTTTTGGCTTGAGTTTCTTCATTGTTATTTGTCTTGCATTCTTGCTTTACTATTCTATTGATTTATCATCAATTAGAATACATTTAGGATTCTTGTGTACAACCCAAAAGGACAAAACATGAGAATAGATTTTAGAATGCAATAAGTAAGTTCTTGTTTTTGAGACTTGATTCGCGTTTAGGATAGAAATATACCTAATATACCTCGCTTGGTTATTAGACTGGATAATAGTTAAACATTTATGAATTGGGTTGTCACATAACCTCTCAAAGATGTAGTTGTGAAGTCAATTCTAGGTTAAATGGTTAGAGTTCACAAGACCTTAATCAAGGGCATTAACCCGATAATCCACAACATAAGAAAAATGCATATGAATTAGGTTATCATGTCCTCTCTCAACGATGTAGTTGTGAGGCTGATTCGAGTGGATGTTTAGAGGCTCGAAAGACCGTAAACATGGAATTAATATCGTAAATCAATAATAAAGATAACTACTTGAACCAATGAGAATTATACTTGTGCGTGAATGTTGATATTAACCCTGGATTCCTCTTTGATATCAATTACAAGTCATTCTAGTTCTTCTTTGATTTGATAGTTAACCTTAGAATCATAAAAAAACAACAAATTCTTGGTTACTTTTGCACTTGTGAAATCTGAATTAATACTTGAACATGGTTATTCACTAAAGGTCTAGTCCCCATGGGTTCAACATTGAGCTTGCAAAGAGTCACTTTATTACTTGTACACCGTGTGTGCTAGGGCATGAGCAAGTTTTTAGCGTCATTTCCATATACTAGAAAAATTAGTGAATTTCTTGTTTTGTATTATTTTTGTATTTTCTTAAGTGCTGACAACTTGGTCTTAGTCAAAAAATTTGTAGGTATAGTTTTTTATTGCTACAAGCTGGAAAGGGATAGAGAGTTAGTAGAACCACACCCTGAACCTAAAAGAAAGTTAAGAAAACTAAGTAGAGAGGGTTCTACTCTTTATCCCATCCAGCAAGTTCAACGGGACGAGGTTGCACCATTAGAGACGGCTAACATACCCCTTTGCGAAGTGGCAATCCCACTTGCGACCAATGTTACCTCCAGCATTCGCAAACCAAAATATGGAAGTAGATTTGAGTGGAAACAAAACATGGTGTAGTTTTTGCATACCAGTGAACAATTCATAGGCTTAACACAAGAGGATCCACAAAAGCACTTGCAAAACTTCTTGGAAATCGATGACATATTCGTTCCCACCGGAGTATTCATGCTTTTCCCCTTTTCATTGTTGGGAGAATCCAAGAGGTAGTTAAAGGTGGAATCAGCAAACTCCTTCACCACATGGGACAACATAGCAATAAAGTTCCTTATCATATTTTTTTCATTAGGCAAGACTGAAATCTGAGAAGTGAAGTATTAAATTTAAAGAAATGGCCGGATGAGAAATTATACCTTGCATGGGAGATATTCAAATCTCTTTTTAGAGACTGCCCCCATCACCGGCAAAGCAATAAAGTGTTGGCACATGTATTCGTGGAAAGCCTTGACCTGTACACTAAAATTCTATTAGATTCTGCAGCAGGGGGTCAAGCATTAGAGAAAACTTATGATGAGTTGTACACTCTGTTAATATAGGGACATCCAGAGTGCCATAAAGAGGCATAACAGGGAGCAGTTAGGAAAGTAGCTGGGATAATAGAAGTAGACAATGTTAATGCATTGGCAGCCCAATTGGCATCCTTTCAGTATAATATGATGACTCAGTTTAGTAGGCTAAACTTGGCACAACCGCAAGCACAAGTAAATGCAGTTCAACCTGTTTAAAGCTGGTGTAAGATATGTGGAAACAAAGTTCATGGGGTAGACTTTGTGGAGTAATAAAGAGACAGTAAACTTTGTAGGAGTATGTAGAGTGGCAACCATAACTATGGGACCACCTACAATAGAAACTGGCAAAATCACCCCAACTTCTCTAGGGGTGGAAATCAGGGATAGACTCAGAATTTTCAGCAGCCTCAACAACAGTATTAGCAACAGGGTAGGCAAGATAATGGACAATCAAGCAACATTAAGGAGATGTTGTAGATGATTATGGCTAACCAGACTCAGATGCAAGCTGACCAAGCAAAATGGCAGCTGAGTTAAAAAATTAGCAGTTAGTTACCAAAATTTAGAGAAGCAGTGGGACAACTAGCATCAGCTTAGAACATTAGACCCCAAAGTGGTTTACCAAGTGACATAGATCTAAACCCGAGGTAGGTAATGGCTATCAGTCTGAGGAGTGGTAGATAGTTAGTGGTCGCACCAATAAAGGAGAAGAGGAATGAGGTGTAACCAGAACTGACAAGACCAGGTCCATCAACTGACAAGGGTAAAGACCATGTGGCTACAGAGAATAAGTTACAATCAACAGTGTAGCCACCAAAGAGACTATGACCACCATTCCCCCAAAGGCTTTAAAAAAGTAAAGAGGATTCTTTTTTCAGAAGTTGTTTGATATTTTCAATGAACATCACATAAATTTTCCTCTAATTGACATTTTTTAGGGAATGCCTAAGTATGCTAAGTACTTGACATATATGGTGGCAAAAAAGAGAAGGCTAGTAGATGTTAAGACTCTAGCACTTACTAAGGAGTGCAGTTCTTGGGTAATGAGCAAGATGCCAAAGAAGCTTGAAGACCCAAGGAGCTTCACTCTCCCTGTACAAACAGGGGGAAGTGTGTTGATGTAGGACTTGTGCGATTTAGGGGCAACTGTGAGCTTGATACAACTATCACTATTTGATACACTTGGTCTGGGAAAATCAAGGCCTATCAGAGTTATGCTGCAGCTAGATGACAAGTTTGAGGTATATCCTAAGGGGATCATAGAGGATATGGTCATCAAAGTAGGTAAATTCATAATCCCTTTTGATTTTATTATTCTTGATTTTGAGGTTGATGATAGGGTACCCCTCATATTGGGACGTCTATTCCTTGCCGTGAGAGAAGCATTGCTTGATATCCGGGCTGGCAACCTAAAGATGAATGTAGATGATAAAGAAGAGTATTTTAGAGTGTACCAAGCAATCAACACCCCGACACACTACAAGGATCTTTAGATGATTACGGTGGTAGCAGAGGATGAGTGTGGGGTGGTGGAATGCAAGCTGACAAGTCCAAAGATGAAGGATCTCTTGTAAAGGAAGCCTGGACCTACAACTGAGAAGATGCATGGTGATTCTGTGGGATAAGTGATGGAGGATAAGAGGGAAAGTGTGGAGGCTATTCCCTCAAAAGATAAGAAAAGAAGAAATATGTGCTCAAAAGGGAGAAAATGGTTAAGAACATGCTGAAAAGGGGGTAACACGTTGTTCCATGATGTAAAATCGAGCACTGATTAGGAGGCAAACCAAGTTATACCAAAGGTAGAATGTTTTTCTTTTATTTTTATTTTTGTTTATTATCACTCGTGCTTTCGTTTTAGTTCTGTTTAGCATAGACTGAGGGGGAATCTGAGTACCCACAGAGTGTGGATTAGGGAATTTCAAAAGTTTTTTTATGTTGAATGAGGGTGAACTAGATGCTTGATTTGAAGGTGTTTGATTGAAAGTCTAAGTAGAGCACACTTCACCCACCCTTTGGTTTTTTCTTTTCTGTTGTTTTCCGAAGGAGGGCACTTTGAATTGAGAATAAAATGCTTCATTTTGTTTATGTGAAAAGTTATTTTTAATCATAGTTAGGGACTTTTCCTGAGGATGGATGGATGAAGATCGTCTTGAGGGAAATTTAGTCACTATGATATTTCTTAAGAACCCCCGAATAATTGAATGCTTGATACTTTTGTTGGGTTTTACTCATGATTGAAAGATGCAAGTGAGCTTTTCTCAAGAAGCATGTTGAGTAAACTGCATGAATTTGTTTGAGACAACTACACTTAGGAATATGACTTTGTATAATTTGTTCTTAGTTTTGAATTCATTTGGTTACATGAATTGATTTTCTATATGAATTTGTCTGGAGTTGAACATATGCAGTGAGTGAGATTTATTTCATTCTATCTTGTAATGTTTAGAACTTTCCTGGTGTGTTTGCATAGTGAAATGAAGAATGCTAATTGTAGGAGATAATTCAGGCATTTCTTTGAATAAAACTTGTTTCTATCCCATTCTTTACCTACCCATAACACATAATTCTAGTTAACCTCATTGAGCCTTTAGCCTATTCTTGGTTAGCTACATTAGAAGCTTTATCCTTTTCTTTCAATTGACCTGAATTTGATCCAAAGCTTCGAAGTGCTCAAGTGAAAGATGCATAAGAGTATAAGGATTAAATATTGAAAAGGGGAGATAGTTGGGTGGAAAGTTGAAGAAAAGATTAAGGGTGCAATTGTTTAAAATACATAATTGTTGGTAGGGAGTAGAAAAGAACAAAAGAATGAAAAAGTGTTTATTGGTTTAGTACTCCCTACTAATAGTATAAAATTGCATAACGAAATGGGAAAAACAAAGGGAAAGTAAGAGATAAAGTAAAAGAAAAGATTGTATTTAATAAAGGTTTGATGTATTAAAAGCACTTAGGGAAGATAGTCACTGTGGCTAGAATAGTACCCACCCATCCCTTGGCCCATATTACAGCCTGTAAAGTCCTACTTGATCATACTGTTAGATGTTCCTACATTAGTGGAGTAGTATACTAAGGGAAAACATATGGTTCATTATGTGTTGCATGTGAATTGTTTGTGAGAGTTAGCATAATTATATCCATGTACCCATACTTGTAATGATTGTATATGTATGAGTGAAGATGGGTAACTCTTTTGTTATGAGGACACATTTTTGATGAAAGATAGATTGCATATTTGATTTCTTGACTGGTTAACTTGCATGAGTTCGCTAAGGGTGTATAGTCAATTATTGAGGCTAGGAGGTCCTAACTTAGTTGTTCATGATTGTAACTGTGTCTTCACATGCTTGTTATGAACTTGCCGTCTAAGTCAGTCATGTAGCCTTAACTTGAGTGGTGTTTATTCAATTGATGCATTGTGAGCCTTCTTTGTGCATGAGATGTAAAGGATTTATTTAAGTACGAACAAGACTTTAAGTGTAGAGTGGTGATCTTCGACATATTTACACACGCAAGTGCTATTTTATGCCCATGATCTAGCCTTGTTTGCACCTTACTTAGACTATAATCTCATGTATTTTGTTTAATTTGTGTCCGTAAACTAACTGTGTGATTAGGACATATTGTAGGTTGAATTGCCAATGGATGGAGCTCAATGTGAAGATAATGGTCCTAATCTTGAAGATAAACACTAAGGGATGGATTATGGATGGTCAGACAATATAAAAACGATATTTGGAGTCAACTCCTTTCCATGGAGAATCATTGAGGCATTCAACAACATGCCACAGAGCAAAGAATGAATTTATATGAGTAGGGGCTGCAAAATTATGAGCATCCGCGACAGTGGTGTGTCACAGAGCTAGATCTCCGCATTCACTAGAGTTTCATGGAGCTGGCTCTCTACGATGGCCAGCATGCCACGAAGCTAGATTGGCGCGTTCAACAGCTTGCACGTTGGGTGCAAAGTTTCAGCTAGTTTTCCTTCATCTATAAATAGAATACTTCGGCTTTTATTTTAGGTATCACGTCATACTTTGAGAAGAATGGTGATCACATCCAAATCCACTTCTCGCTAGGAGAGAGTGTACAAAGTCGTTAGCAATATAATTATCCAACTTTATGATTTGGGTCGAATCCACAGAGAATAGGGATAGATAACTACTAGAGCTGTATATCAACCTAAACTAGTTAGCATCATTGTGTCACAATACATAAAATAAATGTTGGGGAAATATGAAAACACTATATGACTCTACTCAATATCAAAATGAAATAATGCAAGTTGAAGCAACAATGAGAGAAAATATTTGGGATGTGCTATTGATGGGGAATCGATAGGGTTGGGGTCAATCAACAAGTCTTAAGGATCAATTCTAACATGAATAGCCATGGACAAGTCTATACCCGATGTCTTTCGACCACTTGGGCATATTCTACTTGAGTTCTTTCAAACCTAATGCTCAATTAAAACATTACCCATATTGGCTTGGGGAAGAATTAAGTTATTTATATCCTTAATCCTTAAATTGAGTTATGAAGTTTTAGCTATATCTAGCCCAATCCTACATTTACAAAACTCAAATCCCCACTAATGCTTTCTCACCCATACCTTACTTCCCTCTTTCAAGCAAGAGAAAGATAAGTAAATATAATCTATATTTTCAACCATAAATATTTTCATTGAAACTTAGAGAAAGCATTAGATTCATGTATAATAGGTAATTCCAAGAGTAAATTAACAACACCCAATAAAATCTCAACCCACATCAAGCACACACCCCCAGCAATCAATTTAGCTACTCATGAATGTAAATAAGATAATAAAATCAATAAGAGATTCAATCACATTCATAATTAAATAGTAAATTTGAGATTCAATGTATACTTCAATGGATAATTTCTTACGTTAAAAGTATTGAAGAAGAAGAAAAACAAAAAGACTATATCTTGCTTCTCTCTATAATTCTCTCTCTACAAAATTAGCTCATCCAAAAAGTTCCCCCTACAAAGATGAAAAAGTCTGTACAAAATAAGGAAAGTTTGTGTTTCATTATTCTGCAAAGATTTCCATTTTTCCCTTAGAAGATTTTAAAACACTCTTGTGTCAGATTTGGACAACTTTGCTCTTTTCAGTATGGAGTCACTTGCACGATGCAGATGCCCATCCCTGAATTTGGGGTGCTTCACAATTCTCCGCAGCTTCTCTAGTTCAGCTTCTGCATCTGCACCTGCATTTTGCAGGTGTCTAACTGCATTTCGTGGCTTCCATCCAGATTAAGGGAAGTTCATTTCAGCGTCTCACCTACGTTTCGCCATTGTCCAACCTAGGAAATGCAAGTCTCCCTTTCCCAGCAGTTGTTCTTTGTTCAATTTCTTTGGTTTCTTTGTTTGAACCTAATACCTACAAAATCAAAGGAAAAAAGGCATAAAACCTTTCTAGATGAGTTGAAAATAAAGCAAACACTCATGCTTAATAGCCTAAAGAGTTGGTAAATTACCAACTCATCAAACCCCCAAACTTGTACCATTGCTTGTCTTTAAGCAAGTAATCTCCTCACAAATGAGAAATTGAATTAAGCATGAAATTGATGTAATGTGAGTTTATAGCTCTTTCGACGCTTAAAACTGAGAAAATAGCAAGGACTTAGGTATGTTTATATGGATATGAAGTATTTTTACTTTGTTTGCATGGAAAATAGGTGTTGGAGAAAAAATGTGCAAAAGATGTATAAAAGTGCAGAAAATAAGCCAAGTATAAATCTCAGTACGAGCCGTCTTTGGTTGTACGAGTCATACTAAGAATCGTGAAAAAACTCAGAAAGATAGAATAAGGTGAAGGAAAAGTACGACTCTCAGTATGAGCTGTACCAAGATGGTACGAGCTGTAACTGGAGTTGTAAAAATCTTCAGAGAAAATTGCACAAGGCAGCTTCTTGGTACGGGTGGAACCCACGGATCATAACAACTACCTACGACTTGTACCTTGAGCTGTGGGAAGCTTCAGTGATTCTTAAAGACTTGGTAGAACTTCAGATGCAACAAGCAAGTATGAGTTGTAGGAGAAAGGTACGAGGCGTACAAAACAACTCATAGAAAAATTCAAACGATATCAAAGTTCTCAAGGACAACCCACAGATGGATTGTACAACTCGTAGGGCCATGGTACGAGTCGTACTAGCTGCCAACACTTAGTCAAATATGTAGCAGCCAAGGGATGCATGAGAGGTGGGTATGACCCATACAATCCTGTTATGGGTCGTAGGATCAGTTGGGAGTCGAGCTGGCACTAGATATGAAAAATTCCCTATTAGCTTAGGAAAATGTTTCTGATGTCTGTATAAATACCTTTTATATTATATTTTAGTGGGAGAACAACTAGAGAGAAGGTAGAGACATGTGAAAAGGTTAATTTGTGAATTCTTATCAAGTTTTGGAGAGCAATTCTTAGGATCAACACTTGATTTTATCAGTTGTTCTTGGGATTGTTCATTGATTATTCAAAGTAGATTTTCTTCCAGTTATTGTTGTAAGTATTTAATTATGCGTTTGTCTATGAATGCTAAATATAATCTTACAATCATGAGAGGCTAAAACCTCCACAACTAGGGTTATGAGAACCATGGTGGAATAACGGAATAGGGTTACAAATTAGTGATTCAAAACCAATAATGATTGTATTGTATTCTCTTCATCTTTAAATATTTCTTAACGGTGTGCAACGTTAGGACTTCTAGAATTCTTTACATGCTTGAACCTAGAGAAGTAGATATTAGGAAAAGAGAATTACAATAAAACCTTGATCTTTATGATTATTATATTAACTTGAGCTGTGGTCGCAAGATAGTTAAGTTTTTCACAAATTGATAACGAAAATCACTCATGAGACCTAATCCGGTGATTGAGTATAGTCATCCAATATGGACGAACCCATTTGGATGAATCCTAGTTATCAGTTCTACAAATAAGCATTGGGAATGATCACATGTGTATACACGAAGTAGTTGTGAATCCATGGGGAACACTTACCCTAGTTATTTGCAAATATCGATAACAATCACAATACAATCTTGTTTTAATATTATTTTTTTTAACCCCCCAATTTGGAGATAACTTACCAACAAGTTTAAGTACCAGCATTAGACTTGATCTTACCTTATGCCCTGTGGGTTCGTCCCCAACCTCTTTTTTGGGTTCTTTATTGACAACATCCGCTTCATACTTTGCCGAAAGTGTGAGTTTGAGCTTTATCAAAAAGTGGCGCTGTTGTTGGGGAATACGACTAAGATTAGAGTAATTGCTTATATTTAACTTTTGGGTGTTATTTCCCCGTTTATGTTTTCTTTATTTTTTCTGTGATTCATTCAGTCCAACACCAAGGGAGCTACCTTTGCAAACACCCAGATGGAAGACAAGAGGCTGCTAGGGCCCATGGGAGAGATGATGAATATTGCCACACTAGCAGCCGTCTTGATGAACTATGAAGGAGATGGAGTAGCTGGTAAATGCCCTAGAAGGAATGGGGTCATATAACTTCAGACCAAAGAAGTTAGACCTTGACATGAACAATTGTGTGACTTCGCCAGCTAAGCCATCAACGGAGGAACCGCTAGTTCTTGAACTGAAGGAATTACCTGCCAACCTGAAATACGCATTCTTGGTTGAAGAAAACACATTGCCAGTAATTATTGCAGCAAACTTGACAGACTGACAAGTAGAAGCTTTGGTCACAGTATTAAAAATTCACAAAAAGGGAATTGGCTGGACCATAACTTACATCATTGGGATCCCTCCTGGTATATATACTCACAAAATTCAGCTCGAGCTAAACTAGACACAAAGTATATAGAATTAGCAATACCCGAACCCACAAATGCAAAAAGTAGTGAAAAAGGAGATTATCAACTGGATAGACGTTGGTGTAGTTTACCCCATTGCGGATAGAAAGTGGGTAAGTATGGTATAGTGTGTGCCAAATAAAGGTGGGATCACAGTGGTACCCAATGAGAAGAATGATCTAATATCGACAAAACTAGCCACAGGATGGCGTGTATGCTTGGATTATAGAGAGCTCAACTATTGGACCTAGAAAGACCAATTTCCAATGCCATTCATGGATTAGATGCTTGACAAGTTAGAAGGTAGAGACTTGTACTATTTTCTTGATGGCTACTCAGGGTACAATTAAATCACTATAGCCCTGGAAGATCAAAGAAGACTACCTTCACCTGCCCGTATGAAACATTTGCTTTCTGGAGAATGTCTTTTAGATTGTGCAATGCATCGGCCACATTCCAGTGCTGCATGATGTCGATATTCTCAGATATGGTAAAGGACACCATCGAGGTGTTCATGGACGACTTCTCAGTTGTGGGTGACTCATTCGAATCTTGCCTCAAGCATTTGGGCAAATTGTTGAACAGATGCGAAAAAACTAATCTAGTCCTAAATTGGGAAAAATGTCATTTTATGGTAAAGGAGGAATAGTGTTGGGTCTCAAAATTTCTGGAAAAGGGATTGAGGTGGACAAGGAGAAAATTAAAGTTATAGCAGGAGTGCCACCACCTATTTCCATAAAAGGGGTCAGAAGCTTTTTAGGACATGCGGGAATCTATAGGAGGTTCATCAAGGACTTTTCAAATATTGCACAACAATAGTGTAAATTTCTTGAGAAGGAGGTGAAGTTCGTATTTGATGAGGCATGTCTAAATGCCTTCGGGTGCTTGAAATAGAAACTCACCACTGCTCCTATTATTATAGCTCCAGATTTTTCTCTTCCGTTTGAAATAATATGTAATGCTAGTGGGGTCGCTCTCGATGCTGTCTTGGGCCAACAGAGAGCAAAGATTTTTCATCCTATTTATTATCTAGTAAAACACTCAACACAGCTCAAAAGAACTTCACTGTCATAGAACAAGAGCTGCTAGCATTTTTCTTTGCATTCGAGAAGTTTCGAGCATACTTGCTTGGAACTAAGGTGATCGCCCATATAGACCATGCTTCTTTGAGGTACCTTGTGTCTAAAAAGGATGCTAAACCAAGGTTGATCAGGTGGGTGATGTTGCTCCAAGAATTCAAGTTTGAGGTGAAAGATCAGAAAGGAACTGAAAACCAGGTAGCTGATCACCTATCTAGACTAGAGTCTGAGGCTAGAGCAAGAGATGAGATTGATATCGATGGTGCTTTCCTAGAAGAGCAGGTACTAGCTGCATCATAGGACTTGATTCCCTGGTTCGCTAACTTTGCAAATTATTTAGTCAACGACATAATCCCAGTAGACATGACTCCCCAGCAAAAGAAGAAGTTCTTATTCGATGCTCGAAGATACTATTGGGATGAACCATACTTATTTCGCATTTGTGCAGATGGGATTATTTAGAGATGTGTGAAATAGGTAGAAATGTTGAGCATTTTAGAGGCTTCTCACTCATCCCTAGTTGGGGGTTATCATAGTGGTATCCAAACTGCACATAAAATCTTGCAATGCGGGTATTACTGGCCCTTATTACTGGCCCTCTATTCACCAAGATGCCTATGATTATGCCAGAGCATGTGATCAATTCCAAAGACAAGGTGGCATTACTCGCAAGCATGAGTTACCATTGACCCTTATTCTGGAAGTTGAGTTAATTAATGCATGGGGTATTGACATGATGGGCCCATTGATAGCTCATATGGGATGAAATACATTTTGGTGGTGGTGGATTACATCTCCAAATGGGTGGAGGCTATTGCACTACCTAACAATGAAGGCAAAAGTGTCACAACATTTTTGCGGAAGCACATATTCGCTAGATTTGGTACTCCTATAGAAATCATCAGTGATGGTGGATCACACTTTTGTAACCATCTCCTTAGAATCCTGTTGGAGAAATATGGTGTCTATAATAAGGTGGAAACACCTTATCATCCTTAGTCAAGTGGGCAGGTGGAAGTTTCGAACAGGGAGATAAAGACCATCTTGGCTAAGACAATGAATACTTACTGGACAGATTTGTCTAGGAAACTCAACATGCGTTGTGGGCCCTATCAAATAGCTTATAAGACCCCCCATTGGTTCATCTCCATACCAGCTGGTCTATGAAAAGTCATGTCATTTGCCGATTGAGTTAGAGTATAAGGCATTATGGGCTCTGAAAAAGATGAACTTAAATTGGAATGAAGCAGCCAAGTTGAGATTTGAGCAGCTTAATAAGTTAAATGAATCTGACTTCGAGGTTATGAGAGTGCGGCCATTTATAAAGAAATAATGAAGATCTATCATGATAAGAAGATTGCAAAGAGGGAGTTCAACACTGGTGATTTTGTCCTAATGTTCAACTCAAGGCTCCGTTTGTTTCCCGAAAAATTAAAATCTAGGTGGATGGGACCAAATAGAGTGATGAATATGTCCCCATATTGTGCAGTGGAACTTGAGAATAAATATGGAAAAAGGTTCAAAGTGAACAAGCAAAGGATAAAGCTATATCTTGGAGACACTAGGGAAATAAGAGGAATTGAGGTGGTGTACCTTGATGATGCCTGAAGAATCATAAAATTTACATCATGCTGCGATGTTAAATTAGGGGCTACATGGGAGGAAACCCATGAATTGTGAAGTCTAAGTAGCCACATGTATGTTTCCTTCCTTCTTCTTTATATTCTATGCTTCAGGGACGAAGCATGGTTTTTAAAAAGGGGAGGGGGTGTACTTGTATTTTTGGGATTTTGTTGGATTCGTGTGAGGGTTTGTCTTGGTGTGTTTCTTTTTCCTGGGGCATGCTATCTAGTAGAACCAATATATTTAGGATTTTATTTTTGTGATTTATGTTTAATTAGAAAGTATCATAGGAATACATAGCCAATAAAATGCACTAGTTTTTGATGTTTTGAAAAATTAACCCTGTTTTAATTTTTTTTGATAGTTAGCTATGTACTTGTTGATTGCAAAATATGATTTTTGTGGATCTTTTTGTGTCATTTAGTTTATTAGCATGAGTAGTTCTTATTATCCATGTATAAACCGGACAAGTAGAATGAATGCAAGACATGTACCATGACTGAGTGAAGTCTAATACGTAGTTCAATACTGTGTAGAGGATCTAGAACTTGCCCGGTTGGTCTTTGCATAGGTTTTAGGATGGTTGCTTAGGAAAGGATCATAGGTCATTTCTGTTTAGCCCATTTTTAGCTTAAATAACCCTACCAAAATAACATGATTCCCTTAATCCCAATTTTGAGGCTTAAATGAACCATTTTTCTTTCATTACCTAATTAACCGTACCCATTTTTTTATAATGAACCTATTTTGGCCCTGGTCCCTCTATAGACATTATGAACCTCAACATAGGCAAAATGCTTAAGTTGAGGGTTGCTAGAGTAGGGGTGCATAACTCTTGGAAAGGTGAAAAAGGAAGAGAGAAGAAAAAGAGGTTAAAAATGAGGTGTGGTGTGGCAAAATAGGAAGAAAAAGAAGAAAAGTAAAAGAAGATACAAAAAGAGAATGATGAATGAAAATCTAAGAAAACACACCACACCCATACAAGTGCATAAAAAAGGTAAAAAAGGAGAGAAGAAAATGTTTAAAAAGAAAAAATGGTGAAAAAGTGAAAAATGGAGCCACATGTATGTAGTGCCAAGGAGGGTTTTAGTAACTAAAAGATTCCATATCTATCATACCTAGCCCGAAAGCCTACGTTACAAGCCGAATAAAGTCCTATAGTGATTCTAGCCTGACCGTCTGACAAGCCAAAGTAGAGAAAATAAGAGCAAGCCTATGGTGTCCGACATGCAGTATTTGAAACTTCTTTGTGAGGGTAAGGGTACATGGTTTGTGTTTCATTCTGCAATTGTCTGTGTGAAATGTATTGCTGATGACTTGACTATCTGTTAATAGCTAAATGGCATATCTTGATCCCTATTTATCATGGTTTGTGGTTGCTTGATGAACATATGTTGATTTGGTTCATGGGAAAAAAGGGTCAAAAATTGTTTGAGTTTATGGTGCAAATTTTGATTGATTATTGGCTATAGTATCCTAAGTTTATTTTCTAGTTAAGAGTCAGTTTTAGTTTTTTGTTTTATTTGCCTGAGGACATGCAAAAGTCTAAAATTGAGGGTGTTGATGTGTTGTGAGTTTAGAACATTTTCGATGCTTAAAAATAATAAAATAGCATGGACTTGGGTATGCTTATATGGATATGAGGTATTTTTATTTTGTTTTCAAGAAAAATAGGTGTTGGAGCAAAATGTGCAAAAGATGTATAAAAGTGTAAAAAATCAGTCAAGTACAAATCTCAGTACAAGTCGTACCTTGATTGTACGAGTTGTACTGGGACTCGTGGAAAAACTCAAAAGGCTGGAATAAGGTGAAGGAAAAGTACGACTCTCAGTACAAGCCATACCAAAATGGTACGAGCTATAACTGGAGTCGTGAAAATCTTTAGAGAAAATTGCACAAGGCAGTTTCTTGCTATGGGTGGAACCCATAGATTGTAATAACCACTTACAACCCGTACCATAAGCCATGAGGAGCTTCAGTGATTCTTAAAGACTTGGCAGAACTCCAAATGCAACAAGCAAGTATGAATCGTAGGAGGAAGGTACAAGGCATACCATAACACTCGTAGAATACTTAAGAAGATATAAAAGTCCTCAGGGCCAACCCACTGATGGATTGTATGACTCGTAGGACCATGGTATGAGTTGTACCAGCTATCAATACTTAGTAAAATCTACAATAGCTAAGGGATGTATGAGAGGTAGATACAACGCATACAATCTTGTTACGGGTCGTAGGATCAGCTTGAGTAAAGCTGTCCCCAGATATGAAAAATTCCCTATTAGCTTAGGAAAGGTTTCTGATGTCTGTATAAATACCTTTTATTTTTTATTTTAGTGGGAGAACAGCTAGAGAGAAGGTAGAGACATGTGAAAAGTTTAATTTGTGAATTCTTATCAAGTTTTGGAGAGAAATTCTTAAGATCAACACTTGATTTTATCAATTGTCCTTGAGATTATTCATTGATATTAAAAGTAGGTCTTCTTTCAATTATTGTTGTATGTATTTAGTTATGTGTTTATCTATGAATGCTAAATATAATCTTACAATTATGAGAGGCTAAAACCTGTACAACTAGGGTTGTGGGAACCATGGTGGAATAATGAAATAGGGTTATGCAAAAGTGATTCAAAACCAATGCTAAATGCTTGTATTGTATTCTCTTCATTTTTAGACGTTTCTTAACGATGTACAACATTAGGACTTGCTCGAATTCTTTACTTTCTTCAACCTAGAGAAGTAGAGATTATGAAAAGAGAATTACAATAAAACCTTGGTCTTTATGATCATTGTATTAACTTGAGTTGTGGTTGTAGGATAGTTAAATTTGTGACAAATTGATAATGGTTAGTTTTAAATCGCTCATGAGACCTGTCCATGTGATTGAGTATAGTCATCCAATAGAGACGAACCAGTCGTTTAGATGAACCTTAGTTATCAGTTCTACAAGTAAACATTGGGATTGATCACATGTATATACCCGAAGTAGTTATGAACCCATGTGGAACACTTATCATAGTTATTTGCAAATCTTGATAATAATCATAATTACAATCTTGTTTTAATATTTTTTGTATTTGAACCCCCCAATTTGGAGATAACTTCCAACAAGTTTAAGCACCGGTATTAGTCTAGATCTTACAATTTTCCCTGTGGGTTCGACACCAACCTCTTTGTTGGGTTCTTTATTGACAATGTCCACTTCATACTTTGCCAGGAAGTTTGAGTTTGAGCGTTATCAGGCATAACACAAGATTGACATACTAAGGACCCTTAACTCCTAGGACAACCCCAAAATCATACACAAATTCAACACTAAAAAGAGACTCAGACATTTTGCACCTTTTTCAAGAGATAACCACAAACACCTGTCACATTTGCACAAATCTATTCTTTCATTCCAAACAAGGACTTCATTCTTCAAAACAAAATTGAGGAGCATCTCAAGTCATTGATAGATAACATTCAATGTTTTCCTTAAAGTTCACAACACCTTTGCCTTAATAATACCTTTCAATGTAAAACCAATTTAAGCATGTACCCCCAAAGAAGTGATGCCACTCACATCAAGTAAGAATCCCTTTCATTTTTCATGCTTTTGACACATAGGGATTATAAGATAAAGAAAATATTCTCACTCTCACAAAGAAATTCAAGTGCATGTGAATTGACCCATAGGCTTTCCCTTGATGTATCTCACCACTAATGTAGAGTTGCTACACTCGAAATCACTAAGGACTTGCGGGTTATCATGAAGGCTAGGGGTACGGGTAGGATAATTATTTAGCTCTAGTGACTAGAATTTTCCTAATGCCTTTTTCTCAAACTTTTTTAAACATTCACTTCATTGATGAGCTCACTCCACCTTATCTCCCTTTATTCATCATTATCGTTCTTTGTCATAGAACCTCCTTATATTCTCTTTGAATCCACAAATAGACCTTTTATAAACAAGAGGTACACCTTTCAAGTCTTATTTTCAACCAATCATTTCCTTCATTTTATCACAATTCGGTATTACTTCTCTTTGAAGCTCACATTTTGTTCCTCTTTTGCAAACCCCTAAACATAGGATTTTGCCTCATTTCTTCCTTATATCTCTTCATATTTTCTCTTTAAGCCTCATTTTTCATTTTTTCTTCACTAGCACTAGGGAGGATGGGTTCCAATGAAGAGAATTAAAAAGGGTCCTTAGGCTTGTAATATGATTTCCAGAAAAAAGGGTAAAGGCTTAAAAATTAGTTAACAAAGATAGATGTTCAAGAAGGTCATTTTGGGTGAAGTGGCTTGTCCAATGAATGCCTAAGATCATGTTCCAAGTGGAGCCACATCTAGGATTTTTCCTTGAATCACACATAGGACAAGTTCTAGACAATTAACCATACACAATAATTCAACCAAATATCTCACCACACAAGGCATCAAAATCCAGGGGTTTACATACTTTTAAAATAACATTAATGGTATGACTTAAGATAAATAAGCATGTGAGTTAAGAGGCAAATCAAGGAATGTAAAACTAACAACAAGAGAGTGCTCAATTTTCTACTTTAAGTGCCCCTTTTCTTAAAATTCTTTTGCAAAACAAACAAAATATTTTTAGTGGTACCTCTTAAAGCAAGTGCAACAAAAATACTCAAATAGATTCTAAACTTTGCAGTTTTCCTTAAGAAAGTGGCTTCTCAATCTTTCATCGGAAAATTCCACCCATTTTTACATAAAAGAAAAGAAAGAAAATAATGCTCCTTGGGAAAGAACTATTATTCAAGAACTATGGTAAAGAAAACGAATTAGGACGTCACATCCCATTCAATGATGTAGGTGTGAGACTAGTTTGTCGTGTTTAGAGACTCGAAAGACCGTGAACATTGCATTTTAATTATGTGCCCTTGCCATTTATTACTATCTACTACTATAAACAAAGGTGAATTTTTAAAACTTTGGTCATCAATCATTTAGAAAACTAGAACTAGACCCATCAATGACAACTAACATGTCAAGATGAAGATTTCCTTCAACACAAGCCTGACAAGTGCATTCATTAATCTAAGCAATAATTTCAAAAAACATCAACCTAATAAGAAATTAAGCCTGACAACACAATAGCTAATAAGAACTTAATAAGAGAGTCACATCCCACCCCAACTAAGAAATGACATTGTCACCAATGTAAAAATTGAAAATAAGGATGGGTAAGAACTCCCTGATTCGGCTACTCATTAGCAACATCATTGGTCTCCTCCTCCTCATCACCCTCTTCTCCTTGCAAAGCTCCATCCTCCTCCTCAAAGCCCACGAATAAATCATCAATGGGTCCTCGAGCTGTTGAGGGGGCGACCATGGCCTTGTCATGGAAGCTCAAATCGGGGTCAGCCATCAGTGCCCTATGTTGGAGCTCTCTCACATTAGCTTGGAGAGAGGAGACTGCTCTTTCCACCATATCCACATGGGAGAATAACTTGTAGGCTATTGAAGACATCCTTCATTGCCTTCTTGACCAACCTTTTTATTAGGGCAGGAATATCTTGCACCAACCTTTGGAGTTGATTTTCATGTGATATTGTCATCTCCGCTAATTTGTGAATTCCACTCTATCTTGACAAAGGAGGAGGCGGTGAAGGCCTGAGGGGTGGTGCCTCGCCGTAAGCATGCCCCAATACCATGGGGTTTAGGTCATTGAGATCTATGGAAAAAAGGGCATCATTGATTTCATGTGTGGTGGAGGCCTCGGGTGTGTACCATGCTTGCATCCACTTTATTTTGCTTTTGGGTGCATTCGCATCCGCTTTTCTATCAATAGCGATGACACCAGTAGTAGAGCTGGGGATTCATCGAGGAATAGCGGAACTCCCGCTTTGATACATAGTTGGCTGATAAGAATAGCGTATGACATTGAAGTTGTGTGTTGTCTGGCCTTACACTTCATTTGAGTAGCCAACACCTCCCCAAAATTAATGGAAACCCTTGACATGATGTAGAAAATAAGTATGGCCGCCTCGAGGTTCACCTGTTGATTATTCTTTGATGGATTGATGCGACCACATACAAATTCAAGACATAATTTGGCCTCAAACTTTAGTTCTTGCCGCATAATTTCGCCTTGCATTGTGGCCCAGATGGGCTGACAATTGGAGATTATTGTTTCTACCCATTCAAGCTGGTCCTCCTTGGCGGCCACTCTCATAGCAAACTCTGTTCCTAAATCAATCTCATCCTCCCAAAATATGGGATTGATAGAATCCAGAGTGATATCTACTTCTACATCCCGAACCTTGACTAAAGGAAGGCAAGGGAACTTATCGACCTTCCCTTTATGCTTCATTGCATCATATCTTTCCTGGTAGGAAGCATAGAACTCTCGAACAAGCTCGGGTTAGTAGTTTGGGAGAGGTTTAGTGAACATGTGCCACTGCCTGTCAGTGAATTGGGCGATGATGTTTTGGAAGTCATTCCCCAGCCCATCCAAGTCAAAGCGCTTCTCTATGGTGATAGGACTCTCCACACATATGACGTAGTTCCCTTTCATGTTAGGCATATAATAAATAATAGCATCCCTAGTATTGGTAGGGGCTTGGGTTGCTTGGGCTTTCCCCTTTCCTTTGCTCTTTGAAGTAGAAGGTGCCTTGTATTTGCCTTGTTGCCTAGAGGAAGTTATGATTCTGCAAGACAATGTTAGTGCTACAAACATACCAAACGTCTTTTTGCATTTTTTAAAACTGAAAATTAAAAGCTACAACTATACCCAGTTAAGGAAAAGAAATTAAAAGATTGGATGTAAACCCATATGAAAAATCAATGTCAAGAACTGGTAGCACCTACGCTGCACCTGCATTCCACAGGTGGAGACCCGCGGTTCTCAGGTGCATCGCAGGTCTGTGGCAGAACACTGGATCAAAATTGTGGTCACCTGCATTTGGCCTGTATTTCGCCAGTGGCGATCCGTGACTCAGAGGTGCAGCACCGGTTGTTGGTAGTGGCCTGAAGCCTCAACCACTCATCTGCGCCACAGCTTGCATTTCGGAGCTCCCCACCTATAACCCCCAGGTGCTTAGCAGTGACTGAACCATTTCCACATCTTTAAATAGTCCAATTTTTCACACAAGCTTAAGCATATTTTCATCTAAAGTACTCAGACTTCCCAAAAAGATTCATCAATCACAAAAATATATTTTAGGATCACTCAACGCCTTCCCTTAAGATGGACAATACCCCGTCTATCATTGGGAAACATCAAGTGCCCCACCCAACAAAACCTATAAACTTAATTTCCAAATTATCTCACGAATTTCCTTATTATATTAACAATTTGAAACAACAAAAAACAACAAAAATGATGATTTTCCCTTAGAAATATGTCAACCTATCTATCATCGAGAAAATCGTGCATTTCAAGCACACGGGTCACTCAGATTTCACCCCCAACTACATTCCAAAACATAGGGAACATTAGAATACTATAAGAAATTCTGCCCGCATTTTGCAATTTTAACTCTCCCGTCATACCCACATCATAAAAAATCTATTCAAAGAAGGAGAAACACAAGATGGGCAATGGGGGAACATGGGTAAAGAAAAGTATGAAATTAACATGCTTTCTTTTTTACTAATCACCTCCAAATATCAAAAGAACAAGAGTGTCATGACCCGAACATGGGCCCGAATCGAAACACGGGACAAGGAACCCTGAGGAACTCCAAATCGACCCATGGAATGAACTTACAACTAACTCAATCAATAAAAGTGGAAGATCAACATACATAACATAGCGGAATTTTAAACATAAGATAAAGTTGAGTACAACTCATGAGTTACAACTGAATATAAACTATGTCCGAGAAAGCCTTTTATATTGCCGAGTTGATGGGACAAGATCCCAATAACTCATTAAGTCTGAAACAGAAATTACAAGATAACTGATAATGAGTAGTCCTCAAGAGATGAGGACTCACCACTGAAGCTGAAAGCTAACTCTGGAGAACTGGCTAGTGACGAGGCTAAGTTTGAAGATCAGAGCCTATATCACGAAATGATACAACATAGAGTATACGATCAGTACGTGGAATGTACCGAGTATGCAAGGTAAGTAAAACGGGTAATTTAAAATACATAAAAATTCATAAGAGTAGGACAACATGATCGTAATATAAATACCATAATGTAAACATAAGGCTCAAGGTTTTCAAACATTCATAAATTAACCATAATCATAATCATAAGAGAAAAGCTTTATTGAACGTGACTTGAGCCAAAATTCGTAATCATAAACACACATAAATTATGAGGAACAGTCGAATATTCTTATAACCAACATACCCCATATGAGCACACATGGGCCCGACCTATAAACCCCAAGTTAGGAGGGTGTTCGTACCTTGCCAAGGGTAGAACCATGAAAAAGGTGTGATATCACTCATGAAAGGCCCAGTTGGGCAAAGGGGATAGTCTCAAGAGAGGTCCCATCGTGTCCTACGGTGGAACCTATTATGAGACTCGGGGCAAAATTTGGGCCCTGAACCTACTCGGTGTTAAATACTGCTCCCAAAATAAATATAATGCTCATAGGATAATATACATGAAATTCATGGACTAGTTAAATCATGATATTCATAAGCATACTTGAAAATATGTGAACTAGCCATGAAATAAGGCCCGTGAGTCGGCCATAATCATAAATCATGAGGTTCATGCATACTTGTAAAACATGTATATACTTGATATTCATAAATTCATGATGAGAATTTGAGAGAAAGCATATCATAAGTCATAAATCATAATGGGTTAATGAGCATCAAAATCGAGGTAAAATCATAACTTGATTTATCATGAAACATACATATTGGGCATAGTTTTGTAGATGAATTTAAGTCTAAATAGTTATAAAATCTTCCCATAATTCTTAAAACATGAAATTATACAGGAAAAGAATTAATCCATAGCTAGATCATAAGGATTTCATAAGAATTGGGATAAAACCCCATATAATTNCATATAATTATCAATAGAATTTCATGAATTAGAGAGAGATTGGGCATGTGTGAACAAATTCACCCATTCATGACCCTACATACCTGAGATGGACCGATTCTATAATTCCTCTGATTGCCAAATTAAAGGTTGAAGAAAAGCTTGAAGGAATTAAGCTTCATCACCTCCTTAGCTCTCTAAGTTTGCATGCATTAGTAAGAATAGTCTAGAATGAACTTACCCCTCCTAATACTCACTATTCATAGCTTAAAACAATGTAGTTTAGGCCTTAGGATCATAGGAATTACGGATAAGCCCTTACTAAATTCGCAGAAAATAACTGACTGCCAGTCCCCACGAGGGACTGGACGAGTCGTTGTCCAAGGCCACGACTCGCGGCCACCAATCATCGAGTACACTGCCAACATTTCCCTAGGGCTCATCACGAGACATTGCATGAGTCGTTACTGGTGACTACGACTCGTGATCACCACTCGTGGTCTTCACTGCCCAAAAACCATCAACTCTTAGCCAATCTTGACCATGGTTGACTCAACCAGTCGTGGGGTCTGACCACGACTCGTGGTCATGCCCGTGGTGATCCCAAACAACAAATTTACCAAACCCAAGTACAACACCTCACCACAATTCACTTCACGACTCGTGATCTACCCCACGGGACACAGAATGACTTGTTCTGTCACCTGGTGTAGAATTCCCAGTGTTTCTCTATCCCAACTTTTGGGTCTAATATTAGGGTTTTTGGGGCATTACAATATCTCCCCCTTGGGGACATTCATCCTTGAATGTTGGAAATCATACAAAAAAGCAGAGAAATGCAATCACCACATTTAATTACTGATCATATTAGTTAAAAACTAACGGAATGACTAACTCCAATTCATAATATATGGTTTAACTGAATTCATAAATCATACATACATACATACATAGACATGAAGAAAACAGGGGCACATGAACTGAACATGAAACTAAATAGAGTTTAGGGGAAAAAACTGATACCTCAAGCTGGAACTAAACTGGTAGGGAATAAATGTGGGTATCTAGCCATCATATCTGCTTCGGCTTCCCATGTAGCTCCCTCAGTATGGTGATTCCTCCATAAAACTTCAACTGAGGCTACTTCCTTGTTCCTTAGCTTGCGAACTTGCCGATCCAGTATTTCCAGCGGAACCTCCTCATAACTCAGGTTGTCGTTCACACCTACACTCTCCACCAGAAAAACTAGAGCTGGATCTCCCAAACACTTCTTTAAGAGCAATACATGAAAACAGGATGAACAAAAGCTAATTCTGAGGGTAACTCCAATTCATATGCCACCTTACCAACCCGCTTCACAATCTGATACGGGCCAACATAACGGGGACTGAGTTTTCCTTTCTTTCTGAACCTCATCACTCCATTCATGGGAGACACCTTGAGAAACACCTAATCATCAACTCCGAACTCAAGTTCCCTCCTTCTCACCTCAGCATAGGACTTTTGGTGACTTTTAGTTTTTTTCAACTTTATCCCGTATGAGCTGAACTTTCTCCATGGCCTCGTGGATCGAATAAGGTCCTATCATCGTAGATTCTCCAAATTCAAACCAACCAATAGGCAATATATATCTCCGCCCATAGAGAGCCTCAAACAGAGCCATCTGAATGCTGGAATGGTAGTTGTTGTTATATGTAAACTCGATGAGAGGCAAATGATCATCCCAACTACCCTTGAAATCAATAACAAGGGCTCTCAACATATCCTCAAGAGTCTGAATAGTCCATTCTGCTTGACCATATGTTTACGAGTGAAAGGTCATGCTAAGCTTGACCTGAGTCCCAAGTCCCTTCTGAAACGATCTCCAGAACTAAGAGGTAAACTGCATATCTCTGTCTGATATGATGGACAAGGGCACTCCATGCAACCGAACTAGCTCCCAAATGTATACCTTAGCATAATCTTCAGCTGAATCGATAGTTTTGACCAGTAGGAAACGAGCCGCTTTGGTAAACTTGTCCAACACAACCCAAATGGAGTCATATTATCTACGAGTGCGAGGGAAACTTGTAATGAAGTCCATATTGATCTCGTCCCACTTCCAAGTAGGAATTCTGATATCTTGAAGCACACCCCTGGGTCTTTGATGATCAACCTTCACCTGTTGATAGTTTGGACACTTATCCATATATTCTGCTACATCCTTCTTCAAGTCGTTCGACCAATAGACTTCCCGTAGGTCACTGTACATCTTGGTGGCACCAGTATGGATAGAATACCTAGAACCATGAGCCTCATGCAACATCTGGTCTCTCAAATCACCAACATCTGGGACTCACAAAATGATCCTAATATTGAAGCACACTATCTCCCCCTTTGGAGAAGACCTCTACCTTCTGATTTTGAACGAATTCCTTTAACTTTACCAAAATAGGATCTTCGTCTTGTCTGGCTTTCACATCATTCACCAAGGATGTTCTGAGCCATTTTGAATGATAATACCACAATCGGCCGAGTCAACATCAAACTCCATCCGTGCAAGTCGATGCACATCCTTCACTAGCTCCTTGTTTCCCTCATCTACATGAGACACACTCTCCATAGAGAGTCTACTAAGTGCGTATTCTACTGCATTGTCCTTTCTCAGATGGTAAAGGACGCTCATATCATAATCCTTGAGTAACTCCAACCACCTCCTTTGACGAAGATTCAAATCCTTTTGAGTAAATACATATTGTAGGCTTTTGTGGTCCGTAAACACATCTACATGGACCCTGTACAAATAGTTTCTCCATATCTTCATAGCAAAGACCACCGCCGCCAATTCAAGATCATGGGTCGGGTAATTCCTTTCATGAACCTTTAGATTCTAGGAAGCGTACGCTATGACTTTACCATGCTACATCAATACACAACCAAGGCCGATCCTAGAAGCATCACAATACACCACAAACCCACGTTACCCTCGGGTAGGGTTAACACCGATGATGAGGTAAGTCGAGTCTTCAACTCCTAAAAACTCCTTTGACAAGCATCCAACCATTGAAATTTCACTTTTTTTGGGTTAATTTGGTCAATGGTGCTGCAATAGATGAAAAACCCTCAACAACCTCTGATAATAACCAGCTAAACCCAAGAAACTCCTGATATCCGAGGGATTGACTGGTCTAGGCCAATTCTTTACTGCTTCTATCTTTTGAGGGTCCACATGAACACCCTCATTAGATACCACGTGGACCAAAAATGCCACTAAGTTCAACAAAAACTCACATTTACTTAATTTCACATATAGTTGGAGGTCCTTGAGAGTCTATAGTACAACCCTCAAATGAGCAGTATGCTCCTCCACGTTCCGAGAGTATATCAGGATGTCATCAATAAACACGATTACGAACATATCCAATTATGGCTTGAACCTATTCATCAAGTCCATAAAAGGTGCAGGAGCATTCGTTAGTCTAAAATAGATAACACAAACTCATAATGACCATATCGCATCCTGAAGACTGTCTTCGAAATGTCACTCTCCCGAACCCTGAGCTGATGGTATTTGGATCTGAGGTCTATGTTTGAAAAGCACTTAGCACCCTGCAGCTGGTCGAACAAATCATCAATATTGGGAAGAGGATACTTGATCTTGATGGTGACTTTGTTCAATTTTTGATAATCAATGTACATCCAAAGAGAACTATCCTTCTTTCGGACAAATAGAACCGGTGCACCCAATGGAGACTTATTAGGTCTAATGAAACCCTTATCTAACAGGTCCTTCAACTACTCATTCAACTCCTTTAGTTCGGATGGATCCATTTTCTAAGGAGGAATAGATATCGGCTATGTGTCGGAAAGAAGGTCAATACCAAAATCGATTTCCCTCTTAGGAGGAATACCTGGTAAATCATCAGGGAACACTTTTGGATACTCACATACTACTGGAACTGTCTGGATCATCGGGGTTTTGAATGTAGCATCCATAACCCTGACTAAATTGTACACACAACCTTTGGAAATCATCTTTTTGGCCTTCAGGTAGGAAATTAAATGACCTACAGGCATAGTGTAATACCTTGGAAGTGCCTTAGACAAGACCCGGGATCTTAAAAAATGAATGTTGGCAGAATCTGGGAAATTTCCACAAAATGGGCCATGTAATGGGTCGTTGGTTCCACTAGTGATCCATGGGAAGCGTCCGTAGTGAGGTTTGGCGGGGTGGCAGTTTGAAGTAACGGGTCATGTAATGACCCATGGTTTGAAACCATGAGTCATCGTTTGAGGTTGTGGGGAGACTAGTCCTTAGCCTGAGAGGAAACAACGGGTCATGGGATAATCCATCGTGAGCTATAATGGATCGTGGTGATCAACCATGGGAAGGGGTATTAAGACCTCCATTTGAGGTAATGGAAGGAAACCACGACTCATTGGAAGGAGGAATGAGTCGTGGTGTGGTTCATGGGAAGGCTTGGTGCAGAACATCAAAGAGGAAACAACGGACGATATAATGGACTGTTGTCTGAAGCGAAGACTCGTCCTGTCGAGTCGTGGGATCGAATCTGAGAAAGTGAAGTTGGGCAGTGGGTGCAACGAATGGATACCACAAGTCGTGGTATCAAGGTACGACTAGTTGGATCGTCTATGGTCTCAGGTAGTGCAGAACTTTCAAGGAATTCATTAAGGGCATTTTTATCATTCCAAAGTCCTAGGATCCTAAACTATGTCATTTAAGGATCGAAATATAGTGTTTTATGATGGTAAAACCTATCCTAGGCTCATTCATGTCCATGCATGCATATTGAAGTGGTTTAGGAGGTGATCCAGTAAGAGTTCTTCAAGTTTTCCTTCAATCCTTCATTGGGCTTTCAAGGAGTGATAGAATCAAATATTCTCCAGGTATGAAGGGTCATGAGTGGGTGCTTCCATTCACACCCATGCCCAATCTCTCCTAATTCATGAATTTTTAATTGAAAATCTTATAGGGTTTTATCCTAAATCTTATAAAATCTTAATGATCTATCTATGGGTTAATACTTCTCATGTATTACATCATATTTTACGAATCATGATAAGATTTTACAACTAATTCAATTATAAAATTTATTGATTTAAGTTTCTATTAAACTATGTCTAAATATGCATGTTCTATGATGAATCGAGTTATGATTTGCACCTTTATTTTTGATGTTCTTTAACCCATCATGATTTATGGTTTATGATATGGATTTACTCAAATTCCCATCATAAATCTATAATTGGATAAGCATATACATGATTTATAAGTATGCATGACCCTCATGATTTACGATTTACAATTTTGGCCGGCTCACGGGCCTTAGTTTTATGGCTAGTTCACATATTTACAAGCTTGCCTACGATTATCATGATTTAACTAGACCATGAATCTCATGAATATTATACTATGAGCACTATATATGTTTTGGGAGTAGTATTTAACACCAAGTAGGTTTGGGGCCCAGGTTTTGCCCCGAATCTCAGAACTACATGCCACCGTAGGACATGATGGGACCTCCCTTGAGACTGTCCCCTTTTGACCAAATGGGCCTATCATGTGTGATATCACGCCCTTCATGGTTCTACCCTTGGCAAGGTACATACACCCTCCAGACTAGGGAATTACAGGTCGGGCTCCATGTGTGCTCATATATTGTATGTCGGTTATAAGAATCTCCCATTGTTCCTCATGATTTGTGCATGGTTATGTTCATAAGGTTTTGGCTTAAGTCATGTTTAATAAAGTTTTTCTCTTATGATTATGCATATGGTTAATTTACAAATGCTTTGAAACCTTGATCCTTATGTTACGTTATGATATTTATGTTATGAGCATGTTGTCCTACTTTTACACACTTTGATGTACTTTAAATTTCCGTTTTACTTACCTTTCATATTCAGTACATTCTACGTACTGACCGCATACTCTATTCTATATCATTTCATGATACAGGCTTCGGTACACAATTTCAGCCTCGACCCTAGCCATCCTGTCAGAGTTAGCATCCCACATCTTTTGGTGAGTCCTCATCTTCCGAGGATCATGCTTATTAGTTTACTTTATGTACTTTTAGTTTTCATCTTTAGAGAGTTAGTTGGGGACCTGTCGCATTAATTCATCACATTTAGAGGCTTTTTGGACAATAGAATGTATTTAGCTTCAGATTCATGTACATTTGATATTATTCTTATTACAGACTTCCGCTAAGATTATCAAGTCAATCCTTCTGTTTAATTGATTGAGTTAGATGTATGTTCATTCCATGGGTCGACTTGGGGTCTCTTGGGACTCCATATCTAGGGTTGCGATCCAGGCCTCCATTTTGGTCGGGACAACCTTGATATCATATCAATAGGTTTGAAGTGTCCTAGGGTTTCTGAAAGCCGCGTTGAGTAGAGTCTTCTTCATGGGTGTGAAGCACACCACACTTATGACCAAGAGTCTATGAGACATTTAGGAAATGTTCCCTTCTTTCATGATCTATATCATGCGATGAAATGTCTGCCTATCCTTCTAATTCATGTTATTCGCGATTGTAGAATCATGGCTCCCCGCAGAGTAAATGGAAGGAGAAACGAAAATGAACACGAGAACGGCAATGGACAGGGGCACCATCAGGCCCCACCAGCCCCTGCAGAGCATGCACCAGAGCTAGTTGCCCATGTTGAAATCAGGGCAGCCATACAAATTCTAGCATAGGCTTTAACCTCCCAGGTCAATCAACAGGCGGTCGCACATCTCTCTCAGAACAGGAATGTGACGGCGTCTCAGGTTAGATATTTTCTGAGAATGAACCCACTAGAGTTCCTTGGGTCAAAAGTAGATGAGGAACCGCATGAATTCATTGATGGGATTCTAAAGGTCACCCAGGTCATTGGGGTGGAAAATGGGGAGTGCATTGACTTGGCCTCTTATCAGCTGAAAGGGGTTGCGCATATTTGGTTTAAATAGTGGAAAGATAGTAGGGCAGTGGGAGCACGCCCTATCAGTAGGGAACAGTTTCATCGCGCCTTTCTAGAATTGTTCTTCCCTTGCAAGATGAGGGAATTGAAGGCGGTTGAGTTTGTAAATCTAAAGCAGGGGGACATGTCGATTCAAGAGTACACCCTAGATATCACCCGCTTATCCAAGTATGCACCATAGTTAGTAGCAGACCAGAGGGCTCGGGTGAGCCAATTTGTACATGGAGTGGCGGACTACCTGGATAAGGAGTGTAGGATCGCCATGCTGCATCAGGACATGGATTTTCCCCATATAGTTTTACACGCCCAGCAAATGGAGGTGGTGTATTGGAGGCAGAGGGAGGCCAAGAGGGCCAGGACAGATAATTATGCGAGTTCTCAGCCTAGATCGGGGGGCGGACATTGCCAGCAGACTCATCATAGGTCTTTTTCTCCAGCACCATTATTAGCTAGTGCACCATCTAGGCCATAAAGTGATCAGAGAAGCAGGGCTGCAGATTCGAGGGGCCAAGGTAGCATGCAGATGGAGCACACCTTCCCAGCCTGTGCAAGGTGCGGCAAGAATCACCTAGGGAGGTTCTTAGTCATCTTAGACGCTTGTTTCGGGTATGGAAAACCCGGACACAGACTCAGGGATTGCCCTATGGCCAGATCAGGGGGTGGTGGAGCCCTATACCAGCCTCTAGTTCAGCCGCTCCAGCAGCATGTCTCTCCCAACAAGGCGCTTCGACTAGTTCAGCTGGCGGTCAGTGCCAGAATAGGTTTTACGCCTTGGCAACCCATTAGGAGCAGGAGATTTCCCTCGATGTGGTTACTAGTATGTTACAAGTTTTTCACCTTAATGTTTATGCTTTGTTAGATCCAGAGGCTACCTTCTTTTTTTGACACCTTACGTGGCTAGTAGTTTCAGAGTCAATCCCAAGATCTTGTCAGAACCTTTCTTAGTCTCTACTCCAGTAGGTGATTCAGTCGTAGCTATACGGATGTATAGAGGTTGGCCAGTCACAGTCCTTCCGAAAGTCACCTCATCAGATCTAGTAGAGCTAGCCATGACTGATTTTGATGTTATCCTCAGCAAGGACTGGCTATTTGCATGTTATGCCTTAGTTAATTGTAGAACCCGGGTAGTAGAGTTCGGATTTCTGGGTGAGCCAATCTTAGAGTAGAAGGGTAGTTCAGTTGTGCCTGTAGGTCATTTCATTTCCTATCTTAAGGCCAGGTAGATGATTTCTAAGGGTTGTGTATACCACCTAGTTAGGGTTAAGGATGTTGAGTCCGAGACCCCAACTATCCAATCAATTCCGGTGGTATGTGAGTATCAAAAAGTGTTCCCTGATGATCTACCGGGTGTTCCTTCCGGGAGGAAAATAGATTTTGGTATTGACCTTCTTCCCAACACAACCTATATCTATTCCTCCCTACAGAATAGATCCAACTGAGCTAAAAGAGTTGAAGGAACAGTTGAAGGATCTGTTGGATAAGGGTTTCATTAGACCGAGCAAATCCCCATGGGGTACACCAGTTCTCTTTGTCCGAAAGAAAGATGGTTCTCTTTATATGTGTATTGATTATCGGCAATTGAAAAAGGTCATTATGAAGAACAAGTATTCTTTACCCAATATTGATGATTTATTTGACTAGCTTCAGGGTGTCAAGTGTCTTTCGAAGATAGATCTCAGATCCGGGTACCATCAGCTCAGAGTTCAGGAAAGTGACATCCCGAAGACAGCCTTCAGGATGCGGTATGGTCATTATGAGTTTGTTGTTATGTCTTATGGAGTAACGAATGCTCCTGCAACTTTTATGAACTTGATTAACAGGGTTTTCAAGACATACCTGGATATGTTCGTAATTGTGTTTATTGATGACAT
The DNA here is from genome assembly GCA_018107945.1 of Datura stramonium. Taxonomy (NCBI): domain Eukaryota; kingdom Viridiplantae; phylum Streptophyta; class Magnoliopsida; order Solanales; family Solanaceae; genus Datura; species Datura stramonium. The sequence goes on from JACEIK010002483.1 coordinate 146,199, forward strand.
CTCGATATACTCTTGGAGCGAGGAGGAACATGCCACTCATTTGAGAGTAGTTGTATGGACTCTCAAGGATCGTCAATTATATGCCAAATTTAGTAAGTACGAGTTTTGGATGAACTCCATGGCGTTTTTGAGCCATGTGGTATCAAGTGAGGCCATAAAGGTGTTCTCTCAGAAAATAGAAGCGGTGAAGAATTTTTGTAGACCGGTGAATCCTTCAGATATCCGAAGCTTTTTGGGCTTAGCGAGTGTTATACCCTGGAAGGTCAAAGATCGAACCCGGGATTTGAAACAGGAAATTGTGAAATTGATGTTGCAGGCACAGGACAAGTCATGGGATGACTCGTGAGAAGACCCCACAAGTGATTAAGAGGCTCGTGGGGAGACCTGGGGGAAGTGAAGGACTGAGGTCCCCATAAGTGAGGGTACGACTCGTGGTCAGCAACCACGAGTCGTCATGTCAATCATGGGGTGGTGTGGGAATATAGATATAGGAGATGTCCAGTGTATCTAACGGATGGGACCCCACAAGTCGTGGTCTGTCCCAACGATTTGTGAGGTGAGTCGTAAGCAATCAGGATGATTCCAATTAATGTTAAGGTAGTGTACTTGATGGGAGGTGACCACAAGTCGTGGTCACTGGGGACAAGTCGGTAAGTCCCCCGTTATGAGCCCCAGCTATTCAGTTAACCAGTGCACTTGACGGGTGACTCGACGAGTCGTTGCCCATCCTAATGAATCGTCAGGTCACCCGTTAGGGTCACATGACAGTTACTTTCTGCGAAATAGTAAGGGCCTTCTCATAATATTTTAAGTTCCTAAGACCTATATTACGTCGATTAAGGATCATTTTAGTGGTTTTAAGAAGGGGAAAAACTTATTCTAAGACATTCTTCCCATGCATGCAAATTTGAAGGTTGAAGAGGAGATTCAAGGCAAAATCTCAAGGTTTCCATTGGAATCTCATCTTGTGCTAGTAGAGGGTGTTAGAATCCACTATTCCCAGGTATGTAAGGCTATGATTGGGTGTTTTCTTCCACACCCATGCCCCATTTCTATCAAATGTGATAAATTGTCTATGACCAAGTATAGGGTTTTACACAATTGCATAATTCTTCAATCTCTACACATGGATTGTCACGCCCCGCCTTTGGGGGTATGACTGGCACCTGGTGCCCTATTAGGACCTGAACTGCTAGACTACTGAGCCTAAGCACATCTGGTGCCTGGCTGG